>JASANE010015296.1:0-82626 GCA_030248225.1 Trileptium ribeirensis
ATTCTGCTAAGTTAACTATTATTATACTGCACAACCGTCGTTTACGCTCGTCCATTTCAGCAATTACACGTGATGCAATGCTTCCTTTATCTAGATACTTGTTCTTAGTGTTACTATCACGAATGTCAGTAGAGGCGGTAGGGGGCGGGGGTGTGCGAGGTATTTGACCCGATGCGAAGGAATCAAACTTAGCTGACAGAGATAACACAATTCTCTCGAATTTTTCCATTTTAGTTTCGAAAGAGGCAAGTCGACCCTCCAAGGTATGCAGAGTGGCGAGGTCATCGTCGATCACCACACGACAATCGGCACAAAACCACCTTACACCGCTGAGTGGATTGCTGATTTCTGTATAAACAGCAGGACTAACCTTTGAACAACGCTTGTGGTAAACTTCCAAACACTTTGCCAAGTAACGCGGTGGTCCATTTCAGCAACTTCTTTTTTGCATGATGGATCGGCGCATAAAACTTTGTTCGACATATTTTCCGAAGATCGGCGAGTTGACATCATTATGAAGACCAATCAATTATGTTATTTATTATTGTTATAATTATTAATTATTATAACAATTAATTATTATTGTTACAATAAATTATTAATGTTATAATAAATTTGGTATACATACAACCTGAATATTTTGGTGCCAAAATTTACCAAATTTTGCCCCAGCATCGTCCCACATGGTTAATAACACAGCCAATATGGTGTTAAAACAATAAAAAGAAATTATTTAACGGCTAAATAACTCTATAATCCCATAGTTTACCCCAACAAGCAAATAACTTGCTTTGTAAAGATTTTGAAATTTCGCTTTTTTGTGTATTTTTTGAACTTTGGCTCATAGCTCGAAAACGGTAGCTGACACAAAAATATGTATCAACAAAGTTATTGATCTCTTTGAATGGTTGGTGGTGGTCTTCTTTTTTTCGTAGCGAAATCTCTAGCTCGCGATATAGGTTGCGAAATTTAGGTACCAGGATGGGCAAATTAAAAAATGTGACCTTTGGACCCATTTGGGGCCCATTTTGAAGTGGATGGTGTGATCGGCAGGTTTATCGATAAAAGAGCATAGATTGAATTTGTGATCAAATAAAAAATAGTTGTGAAGATACTTCCATTCGGTGAAAAGTTATGATCCCTATAGACGGACATAAAATTTTTTTACGATTTTGCCGCTAGCAAAGGTATTGGCGGTAAACTCCGCTAGCTTCAATCGCTCTGTTTCTACTGAATTAGGATATGTCGTATAAATCATGTCATTTGTGTTATACATTATTCTTCTCAGAAAACGTCAACGAGCCTCAATCGATATTCACTATTCCAATGTCGAGGCTTTCTTACAAATGTGACTCTTGAGTGGTTATATAACTGCAAAAAATAGCTTTTACACTGCGTAGAAAATTACTAACAACTAAGATTTTACTTGGAGTACTGTTGGTGAATTTCTTATTTTAGGGAAATATTTTAGATAGTGTAAAGTGTTTCTCAGTTTTGAAACAAATTTGAATACTTCAGGAGTATAGTACATATCGCAGGGAGTAACCGAAATTCCGGGTCCAGGAAAATTTCGGTTCCGACTAATTTTTGCCAGAACCGAAGTTAAGATTTCATGTCTTTTAGATATCTGCATATCGTATTTTGTAACAAAACTCTTCCATTTCCGGTCAAACGAACTAAACCATAAGTGAAACACTATTCTTGATGCTATTTGTGTAACATAAAACGAAATAAATTCCGTCGTTTTTTGCTCAGATACCTTTGCTTCGTTCTGCTAATTTCAAAACGCACATTTGTCGATTTGTTTGATTTTTCTTTTTAGATGAAACTGCGTTTAGAAACTTCATCGTTTGGCTGGAAGATAGAAAAATTCGGAACTATACTGTAGAAAACAGAGCAGCGTTGCGCGATATTGGCAGTGGAAACTGGGATGTCGCATTTAACAAAGTATTTATTTTTTGCTACTAAGCACTCTAAGCACTAAGCTCGTGCTTTTGTATGTGATATGTATTAAACCTTGTCGTTTCTGTTGACGTGTCATGCACGCATAAAGTGCAACCTTTGATACGATCGAGCATTTATTTGTATATATTCTGATATTTTTTCTGCTTTCTATTAATCTATCCGTCTGGCTGATTTTTTCCAAGTAATCACGAATGAATGAAGATATTGTCCTGAAATCCATTTTCGTATGTAAGACATTGCTTTATGAGGGTTTTATCTATGTAACCCACGCCTGTGGTTTATTTGGTAGACGTGCTTAAGGGGTACCGGTTCCATTTTTGTGGCCTGGGGTCCACCGCAACACATTTGTGTTGTGTCTCGAAATTGATACTCATTAGGCAAAAATCTCGAATTTGTAGTTTTTGTGTCTCCTGAATGAGGTCTACTACAATTTTCGTCGGTTCACCGAAAATCCGAGAAGGACACAAAACAATGACCTATAATGACTCCTATAAATCTTTTTATATGTCACATTTTTGAACTAATCTTTATTTTATGGTCATGATCCGTTTGTTTTTCAATTTACGAAAAACGATTGCGCGATACACTCAAACGTAGCCATGACCGATATCCTCTTTTTATAACTGTCACTTTGACCCGTTTGTCCACGCGTGAGTTATTTGTTTTCAGCATGTAGTTACAAATTTTTTTGCTGAAGCTGCAGTTGTAATAGTTTTCGTAGTAGCTGAGAACAATAATGCGATTCACTCAGACACTACTTTACCATAACTGTATAGTTTCGACCCCTCCTATCCAAATGATGCAGGATTTAGCGGCTTTCAATGTTACGCTTACGATTGATTTATTTGTGATAATAAAGTTACTAGAGGTTGCTAAAAACGACGGCGGGATTTAATCAACCGTATCTGTGCCCGATGTATCCTTTGGAATGAAAAATTCTGCCAATCGAACTATCCTTGAATTTATGGTTTTCAGTCAAATTATTGCTGTAGAGTCATTAATATTCTCACCGCAAGAACCGCCGGCTTTGCTGCGCTATAAAGTTTCTAACCTAATCATTGCATTGTTGATTCTGCGATTATAAAGGTGACTAGCCAGCAATTATGCTGCTCGTTGAACACTCGTAGGCTGACGCACCTTGCAATGATACGCTCGTCTCTGTTGAAAGCTATGAAAGACATGTTATTTACGTCACGTACGGTATATTAGTATAGAGGTTTTAGTATTCCTATCATGAAAACTACCTGCTTTGGGTAATAGTTTTTTAATTTATCTGACCTGCGGTAGCAGGCTGCCTCCATGTGCACCATTTTCTCCAATGGTGAGTGCTGTACAGGTATACTGGAACCTTTTGTACTGGTTTCAAAAAAAGTATAATTTGGAAATTTTGTTGTAAAGTTTGCTAGCGCAAATAAACGACAGACATCGATGATTACATTTAATAATGGTGTACTTTTGGTGTGGCATATCACATTTAACACCGGTGACTATTTCTTTTTTCGACTCATCCTTTTTTCAAGGTTCATCAAGGAAGAACCCATTTCACTATGGGCATACACAGATAGGCAAACGAAAATTAAATATAATGCTTGACTCATGTGCTCTGTCATGATGTATGAATATGGAATTAATAACACTGACGTAAAAAATTGATGTGGAATAAATTGATTTAGCGTTTGCCATAGCTTCCGGCGAATAGTTTAGCCATTTCAAAAATCAAAAATGTAGTTTATTGTGTGTCAGACGCGAAAAATAACGCATACCTTGATTATACTCCGCAATAATTATTCGAAGGCCTGCTTGATTGAGTACTGTGCATGCTAAGACTATCGCTGAAGCAACTATCTTCAGCTAACTTCGCTGTATGTATAAATATATATTTTAGTACCTACAAAATCTGAAGTGCCCTTATACAACATCCGGTGATCGTGTTGCAATTGTTGACTTCCTCCTTGGTTTTGCGGTACGTATGGAATATGGTGACGACGGTTAGTGAATTAAAACATTATTCATTCTGACTATTGTAAGTTTAGTTGCACTGTACATTAGTAACTTCGTCGTAAGGGGAACCGTAGCTAGTGTGGTTAGTCTGTGCAAAGTGGTTCTGTTTGTAAGTTCTTAAATGAGTTTTTAGCCACCGTCAAAGCTCCAGAAAGATAAGCACTGTAGTAAGGTAGTAACTCCACCACAGGCACCGTTGGTTACCTTTCAACATCATGATACTTTTTGTTCCTTTAATGTCCAAATAGCTGAAGCCAGCGACATTTATAAATCAAAAAATTATGGTAAATATTCAAAGATTAAAATTATAGAAAATATTTGAAAATAAAATTAAAATATAAATCAAACCATTCGATAAAAATTATAATTTCAAGCACGCCATTTCGTTGTTTTTTGATGAAAAACGCTAAATTAGTTAATAAATGATATCACAGTTATTGAAAAAAAAACATCTCTATTCAGGAAAAAACGAGCAAAAACAATTTTTACCCGATCGAACGGAAATTTTAACTTCAGAATGAGAATTCTGGAAAAAATTTCTCACATTTTTAAGTCAGATTTGTTGATCTTACCACTGGAAAGCAAACAACTTTCGCCGACGGCACATGGAAAGGTGAGCCAAAAGTTTTGCCCCGGACACCAATCGGGGCACTCGTTTTTGTCAGGTTTTCCCACCATCTCAGGCTGGAAAAACCTCTCGCTTGACATTAGTTTGCCGTTTCTTCTTGTTTGACATTCATCATGACATCGAATACATTTATAAATCTGATCAAGTATAAACTGGTTGAACCCATGCTTGCCATCGCATTCGTTGGTAATTGTCCACTTCTTGGTTTTCGGAGGATGCTGTTATAATTTGGATGAGCCAGGATGCTGTTATAGTTTTATCGTAACAGACATTTTTTTAAAGCCTAAAATATCTAGCTAAACTAGAATTTTAATTTAAAACAGACCGATGTGGTGGATGTGGTGTTGAATTAAATTTCATTGCGTCGGTCGTGACGAACCGTGTGTTATGTGGGGAATATAGATAGTAAAGTTACATGAAGGCGTATAGTAATAGTATGATAGCTGTTTCATCGTAAGGACTATTATTGTTTTGGCGACGTAATTCTTGGAGGAGTTCGCCGATGGAATTGAAATGCTAAAGTTGTGCAGCCGGGATTTATCCATGTCACGCATTGTAGCACTCTGGCATTGTGGTCTGGTGTAATATTTTATTACTTATATAAATAAGGTGTGAAAAATATATTTTTTGCTAAATGGACTTTTGCTATTATTTATGATGTGATTGGGTCACCGTATATATTGGCAAATCTTGTAACATAATAAAGACAATAATTGCTCTTATTGCTCTAGTTTTTGGAAACCACCTATTTCTATCGATAGAATATTTTTCATTTCAGTAAATAACTTGAAGGATAAAACTGCTGCAAACGTCATGCAACTACAAGCGCAGTCGAGTTCAAACGTGGTATCTAACAATCCGTTGGATAGGCTTAACTGTATGATTTTGCTTAATATTTACATAATATGCATTATTATCTCGACCCTGCACTTGGGCGCTACTGTAAACGACATCGTTTGCTCTTTCATTGAGAGCAAAGGATAGTATCTGCCGGTATTTGGCCGAATATATTATTTTTGGTCAGATTCTTACAAAACAATAATCATTGTTAGAAAGCGACGCAAAATTAATATAAAGTTCTACCGATACCATACATGATAGTGACAAATCATATAATATCTGAACAGCTATTTGATAGCAGGTAAACCAGAATCGAGTACTGGGATGTTCAGCCCTGGTGGCGGAATCTTGTTGGAGTCAGTCATATTACGCGGTATATTTATTTTATTGAATTTTGAGCGTACTGAATGAAATTAGTGAAGGAAAGAATCCTAACCAGCCCGGTGGTTAAAGTTGACAATGTGCTGTATCGGTTTTTAGGTTTACACGCATAACTCAACTTTGACCGGGCGGCTTGGTTCGCGCTATACCTCATCGAGTCTCGAACAGACCCAAAAATCACATCACTTATAAAACTCCAGAACGTGGTGTAGATATCTGGGTGAAATTGGGCTCATTTTGTAGAGCGAATACGTTTCTACACAAATTTTTACTAGGGAGTTTTCTTATCGCCAAGAGAGTGAAATTTGAGTGTTAAGATTATAGACGTGGCAAAATTGTAAAGCTTTGCTTTCTTAACAAAATGAGCCCAACCTCGGCCGAAGTCGGCTATAGTCGTTGATGGGATATGACTAACTTAGTGTCTTCGGGATCTCAAAGATCCATTTGAAAATCCAGCATGATCCAACCCTGCCTCCTGCTTTTGAGGTGAGTTCTATAGCAATATACCACATATAACTAAACCGAGCTTTGCTTTCCCGAGCGCAGCGCATGGTGGAGGAGATATGACCAATTAGGTGTTTTCGGCGATCCTGAAGACTTATTTTGACGTAATCCTGGAGCTTAGGTCAGCTTGGCTTAATTCGCTCCACAAAGCCTTACAGAGCTAAACTTTTTGAACCAAATCAGACGGTGGCCAGCTCACACCCGTGGTTATCGAGATATAAGTCATAACGTGTTTTTGTTGGACCCCTAGGTAGCCTTTCGGGACCATTTCAGACTTCATTTTGAAGCGGAAGGACTGGGAATCAATTTTGTGCGTTCAATTAAACGGTACAAATAGATATTTCAAGAGTTCTAATGAGCTATCGCGCGACCTGATCTGCCTATAAGAGGTTGAGTTGTGCGTGTCACACCAAAAAAAACCAACAAACAGACGCACCAAATCTCACGGTCTCGACTAATGAGAATTCTTTGTTGACACTCAGGGCTCAATAATGTTTTGCTATGTGATTCTCTTAGGTTACAAAATTTGGGCCAAAACGGATTTTGAAATGGGTCCATGAGACCCAGTGTCCACAGAAATGGTGTAATATCTCCATAAACACTCGAGTTATGTGGGTGTTTTTTGTTATCTTGTAGAGCAATAGTCATCCTTATGTAGCTGAAAATCGTGTGCTGTTATTGTTATAGGATTGCGTCAAAACGAGGTTTTCAATGGCCCAGGAGACCCAAAATACACTAAAGTGGTAACCAGAGCATAGTTTAACGTAGCGGAGATTGTGTATTGCAGAAGTGAAACCTTTTAAATTCCGTCTGTGTGTGTGATCGGCCGTAACTCGAAAACGACTTTCATGATCTTAGGCAAACCGGTATACTCGATTTACTGTATGCATCATGCAGCGTTTTTGATCTGAGTTCTGGTTCTGGGGTCAGAGTTCAGAATGAGCGTTTTTACCCCATTTTAGCACCCTTTACTGTTGCAAGGTTATTTTATGTTAACTTTCGAATTTTTTCTTTGGTTGGGTTTATTTCATACTAAAATGATAAATGCCGATGCCATATCGATTAAAGCTCCGGGTCTGGAGGTATGACATCCTCGTGGTTGCTCGACCCAAAATTCGAAAATTCGTTCTGACGTCATGGGCGGTTAAAAAGTTTCACTTGGGGGTTTTCGGGCATGGGAAACCTATTGCCGGTGTTAGTTTTGTTCTAACTTGTGCGGTATTGTGCGATGTCCATATAAAGTATATCGACGTATCGAGAGTTGGCAGCTGTGGACATAAAAGGGACACTATGCTTTACTACGCTCTGCAATCTCGATAGAGTTACCAGTATCTCCGTAACCGTTCGAGCTATATGTGTATTTTTGCTCTCATTTTGCGGAGTGATTTATCCTATATGTACTTCCACATTGCGAGCAGCTATTCAAGCAACATGGCTGATATTCGGTGTCTCATTTTGTAATTCAGTGCTTAGTATAGCTAAATTACAACTAACGTATTCCTCCGTCTTTATGGTAATGATTTATTTCCTTGTTTGTAGAAATAAGTTGTGATTAATTTAGAAATTAATGCCGAATGAGAACGGAATAAAAATGAGTCATGTTGTAATTCGTTAGAAAATGAAAAGCAGCATTCGAAAGCAAAATCTCCGCCAGTCGTCAGGGTGATAGTCTAAAAATCTCGCGATCAGAATCCCGGGGGAATCCGTCATGTCATTGTAGCGTCGAGCTGTGATGGGGTCAGTTCTCCATATCTGTGTAACTCCGGGTTACGTATATTAGTGAAAGGTTGATCTCTTTGTTGAAACTATAACATGTTTAAAATGTTTTAAAAACATGGAAATTATAATCACAAAAATTATTAATACGTTAACCCACGATCAGTACCGTTCAGTGACATTATAAAATGTGTCTCGCGTGATTGTTTTGATCATAATTTTACGCTATTATTTAGTTGAATCTGAAGAATTCAAAGACGGCGTAAATTCGTTAGCTGCATTATTCCAAATGCCCAGGCATCCGGATCATTTAGTTACGCTCAAGGTGAGATTACGATCATTTTATTATGCTATTTTGCAATGTGAGCACCTTGGTTTGATATCGTTGCTTTACCATTAGCCTTGTAATTTATTGCTATATTTTAAATTAAGTAATATATTGCGGCTTAGTAGTGTATGGTTTTATAGGCACAACAATCACAGACAAAAGTAAGTGTGCAAAGCTGGACCGCAGACGGACGAACTTGCGTTCGTTCGTGTCCAGACGAAATTGTGTCGGTCCACATTCAGACACAATAACGTCCTTCTGCGTTTAGACAAAAAGTCGAAATTTCGTGCGTCTGAGCAGAGAAGATATTGCGTCCGTCTTCGTCTGTCCGCGTCTGCACTTACCCTTGTTCGTGACTGTATTTATATATTAGATAAAATTGGGTGTATAGGAAGTAGACGGCGTGGAATTATTTTGCTCACAATTATTATTCAAAGATGCTAACCAACTGAGTGAATATGTTTTCAACAAAAAGTTTACAGCGCAGCTGCTTTGTATTGTTGAACTTTGTTCATTAAACCGGACAGATTTTTTGCTCGTCATTCAAAGTAAAACTGTCGATTGCTACCTCTTGCTTGATTTAATTATTTGGCACTTGTTACACAATATTGCTTATCAAATTTTAAAGGGATAAACAACACATTCGAAATACCGTTTTATGCATTAATTAGTATTAGTTGTTTAGAGCTTGTCGTGCTATGTTTTAGCGTTTTCTTTTAGCTATTTTAGGCTGTGAGCAAATTAGTGCAAAGCAGGCTGTCAAACTCAGTGGTGCAGGAAGTTTCTGAAAGCGGTTACAAAAAGCCTGAAGTAAGTGCTATTTTGGATAAAATTGTATGTGTTTGTTTTTCCTCGTAAAGTAAGCTGCTCTCAGCCATTTTGAATCCTGTGTTTTCTTTTCATTATTTTAGAACGGATTGATGTATGGAATTAGCTTGACACGTTTTAAAATATGGATGACTAACTACCATGAAACTCAGACAACTAATTTGAATGTTTAACAAACCTAGCAAGTAATGGCTAATTTCGCACTTACAACCGTGGTATATGGGAAATTTTAAGTGTAATTTTTAACGCTAAACTTAACACATTTTTAACGCTATTCCCAGGACAAATTGCACACACATGTTTCGATATTACGCTTAGTTAAAGAGAACATGCCTTAGAATTTTGATCAAAACTTGGCTTTTGGTATCTTCAATGTATGCCACTTGTTTATGAAACGATTTAGCCGTAAAGCTCGTAAATACGGTACAAAACCTCTCACGCTACTCGAAAAATTTGAGGTATATTCATTTTGCAGTTCTTAAATTTACATGTCTAGTTGAGTGTGTGATGAAGCTTTGCATAATTTTTTTAATTTGAACTCAGTTACCTTCATGCTACTTGACTAACATGGCTTCGGTACGCATACCTACGTATTCCATACTAGCGTCGGTAGTGGGCTTTGTGCCATTACCATATCTAGTTCACCTTACAATATTTAATTACGATAAATCCGGTGACGCTCACAACTCAACAACGTCTTGTAGTATCCGAGTTGGTGAATGCTCAAAATTATTGTTGTGACCCGAACCGGTGCGATTTTGAGACGTAGATTCATTGATATCGTAGATCACATGAGTTGATTTGGTTAGTATAAATTAATAATTTATCCCCAATCAATGTATTTTCATGGCTTATAGCAAAATAGTATTATGTACATTTACCAGTAATATAATGTACTGCACGGTTGTTACCAAGTTATAAAATTTGGTACTAGCAAATTTTTATTTTCGTGGAATCTTCCCAAAAATATTCTGTTTCTTGGTAAGGCGACAATGATCAGGTTGAACGAATTTTGTTGGCAAAACTAATGAATTATATTAATTGTTTTTAGGGTCAAGCTTATAAATTGGATAGATTCGTAACAGGGTTCGACAAGAGCGGTGGTGAGTTTTGTATGTACTATTTTGTTAAAACATTGTCAAAGATATTGTCTTAAACCTTTGTTATTAAGGTGTTGTCGCCTGGTACAAGGTCGGTCACTCCTCGTAACACTTCAGGAAATAAGATTTGACAAAAAAATTTGAAACTTAGTCGAGTACTGCTGGGCAAACATAATGATGTTGATATGCAAACAGGTAGTCGTTATTCAGTGTGTGTTCGTAGTTGGGGTCCACGGCCATCTTTATCGTAAGACTGTATTTCATGACAGTTATACTCAGGGACATTCAGAATTATGCGCTTATAAGGGAATTGGAACTACCTTTGTAAGGACGAAGGAGCCAACTTCGTTAAATAACAATAGTGGACGTTTCAAATTTAATTAATCGAAATCGAACACCAGCGCTTAACTATAAATTTTTTAAAATATGAAACACTGTTTTGCAATAATATATTTAGCTTACCCAGCAAAGGTAGACGATAAATACGGATTTAAGGTAACTCAACTTATTTCTAAAGTTATATCACTTTCGTTTATAACATAAAATGTAACAAAACTTCGCTCAGTTTAAAGTGGGTGCACAAAATACTGGGTCGGTTGTTGCAAAGCATATTGTGTCTATCCGCGTCCACGAAATTGTGTGTGCCCAAGTCTGCGAAATTTTGGCTGCCGATTTCCAGCCGCTGTTCTCTCAGTGCTGTCTGCGCTAAATATTGTCTTGACTGTAGTACTTTTAGCTTCCAGCTAAAACAACGTCGGTAATATACCAATAATAATTTACGCAATACCGCTACTACTATTCTTTATGACCTACTTGTAGTGCTATAGCTAATTTTATTGGTTTATTACTTTGGGAAAGGTTTCATATTAACCATTAGTAGGTTGTGTTTTGTCACATTGTGTGGTTAGCTTGTGATAAAAACGTACGTGTAACTTGCTAAACTGAGGTAGCTGTCGTTGCATTTGTAATCTTTCGAGTGTTTATACGTCTGCCGTGCTATCATGTATATCGTGTATCTTCAGACAGTGTAGTCGATAACGCAGCATGTATTTTGCGTCTACTCCATGTCCACGAACTGCGTGAACTTCAGACCAAAATTAACGAAACAATCGTTGCTATTCAAGCAGTCACTGCCGATCCAAAGACTGATGACCGGCTTGGAAAAGTTGGTCGAACGTAGGCTTCCATGATAACTTTCGTTATTGTATGTTTTAAAAACGATGATAATATACCATATAGTGAGTCATAACCGATGTTTCGAAGAAAAAATGGCTTTCATACAGTACATACTTATCATAATAATATTGTTGCTATTATAGTAATGATTGTTGTTTTGTCATACAGTGGTCGCGAAGAAGACCTCAAAAAAATTGATAGTCATGGCCAGGAATTGGTGCAAAATAATCGCTCAAAATAGAAATTTCGATCTATTTCCAATAACTAAATGAAATTTTTATCTTTTCTGAATGCTCTTTTTTAATGGTACGGTACGGTAGTTTTAGCTTCTGTCTCACACGATGCATGAGATTATATCGCACACTTTTGATTTTAGTAATAATTACTAGTATTAGTAAAATTATTTATAATTCAGTCTTAAAAGGTACACCGCTACTCGCTCGCAACTTGCTCGTAGGAAAATTTTTATTTTGAAATTATTTGATCGCTGCTCGTAAGGCGACAGCCAAGAGTACTGTACCTATTTTTAAACAGATGGCTCGCGTGATTGTGGTCGCGTTATCTGGAACCTTAATAATATTGCCTTGAGCCACGTACCGTGTAAAATTTGTACTTTGTAACCCAGATGAACTTAAGACTCCAAAACTTAGTGTCTTCGTTGTGATTTGCAAGACGCTCAGTCAACTGAAATCTAGCTATGTTTAGTTTAGTGGTTAGCGAAATTGCGAGTGTGACGAATGTTCTCTGATTAGAATTTTATGCTTATGTGGCTTAATGTTGGTTTGAGACCGAGTTAGCATTTCTGTAACTTACAACCTTCACCTAGAAACGCCTAGGAATGTCAGTTTTTAACCCGTTTTCCCCCACTGTTCGTTTTAGGAACATAAAAAATTACGCCGCGCCAGGTACACATAAGTATACTTAATCTGATTTCTCTATTTCAAATTTATATCACTTGCAAGTTAATTATTGCGCGCAAAAATATAGTGTAAATTCTTGCCACATATTTTCTGATCTATAGCTAATGTTCGCTATAATGACATATGCCGAGCGATGTGTTCCAAGCTTGGTGTAAAAAGCTTTGTATTTAAATTCCTTTATATTATATGTACTGTGCTGCACAAAATGGCTTAAATTATAATGTTAGTACTAAATTTGTATTCGTTAATACCATTTATTCGTGATAAGAGGTGTTTTGTCGTTAAAACGTTAAATCGTTTTGTCGATAAGTTCGTTAAAACGAACACTGGGCATGAAAGGGTACATAGCCAGCACAAAAACTTTGCATAAGTTACGTTTCAAATCCCTATTTTCGCACATTACGCACCATGCGCAATGTTTTGTGCTGTTATGTGCGTCAAAATCAGCCGAAAATTACTGCTTGGATAGCTGACACGAGGATAAACCGGGCCAAGTTGATAACCTTATACGCCGATAAGTCGCCTATTACGTGCGTGCGATACTGGCACTTTTCAGAGGGTAGGGCATGCGTTGAAACCGTCTATAACTTAAACAAATGTCTTTTCGTCTTTTGCTTGGGGGCTGAAAAAATATAATTAAGCTCCGGAATAATTTATTGGTTGTGCTATAAGATAGCTGAGCTCGTTTGTAGTTAAATTCTAAAACGTTTCACTACATACGTTCTTGTCATTGTAGCTGAAACAGAATGATTAACCGTTTACGGAAACAATGACCATAGCTTGCTTGTGCAAATTTTTTTGTACTTTTATTCCAAAATTTGTTCATTGCTTACTCGTTGTTGTTAAGGCGACATTAAATTTTGGTGAGTTCTAAATGATGCGCTGAGACAGCTGTTTTAGCATTATTATCTTAGGGATACAAAACCTTGGTTGCGCTATTGTCAATTCACTACACTATATTAAACTCCAAATGAAATCTGCACAAATCGCCATTTTAAGTTACGAACGCGATCACGATTTGCAATAAACAGGCAACACGTAAACGTTGTTCGCGGTTATTTTTTGCGGTTCAGATTGTAATCTTTCCTCACCGCATTCACTTGAAAACGCCTTTTTGGTCACTTATTTTTGTACACACTTATATACACGACTAACAATTACGATTCAATATGTCATTTTGACAAACAAAATTGCGAAATGGAGAATGTGGCCGTACTTAATTTTTGCGTTCAAACATCAAAGAGCACCTATTATTACAATATTCTAGGAATACGAGCGTAACCATTTGCACGATGCAAATATTTTGATTATAATTGAAATATATTTGCATGTCGTGATTTTGATAGAGTAACCATGACGCACGCACTTGAAGTAGACTCTCGCATAATCACTATTAAAAGGTATATTATTTGTTATATTAGCGTTTCGCTGAGGTAGACCACCTGAGGCCATTATCACTACAAAATTTATTTCAAATTGTCATTTAGCTATATTTACAAGTTATTAAAAGGGTACAACGATAATAGCAAAATTAGGTTTGATAAGCATTCGTGTTCAGCCTTTGCTGTATGAAGCTGGCTTTAATCTGTCCCAAAATGTAAATCTGGATACTAGTAGTTAAAAGGCATCGCATGAAAAACGTATGCATTCGCCTTATAAAGCTATTAAATAGTAGTACAGATCACAACAAAATATTGTGAATGTACGCAAATCTTTCAAATACTTTGAAAATTTTCGCTAAAACAAATTCTCGTTGTCTCATTTTCCTGATGTCTTGATGCAGTAGTAATACATCGTATCGTTGCAATTCAAGGAATCCTCATGGCTTACAAGATTGGGTGTGTTGGGCAAGCAGTTTTTAATTGAAGAATTACAGAGATCGGTGTACTTTTACTGTTTTGTATGCAAAGATTTATATTAAAATAAACCTGCGCTTCGCCTTTTTATTACAATTTTACGATGGCATAAAACTAGAGCGATTTAGTTAGCAAATTAGTGTTGTATTTAGCCGTTAAAACTGCATTTTAATTGTATTTTTCAAGCAGTTAGGCAAAACTAAATCGTATTCGTCAGGAACTAGAAAAAACGTGAATTTTTAGGTGTACCGTAGGCGTCCGCTATATTTTTCATATTTCTGAAGCCGGTTGATAAGTTTACTGGCATAACTATTTAACCCCCGAGCTAGTGTGTATATTGGCCGACGTTTCTCAAGCTCACCGCGGATCGGACCTGATCGCGTGCGTGAGAACAGCGTAAGAAAACCACTGAGCAGTTTACAGCTGTTGCTCGATTCTTTAAAGACTGGATGTGCGCGAACATACGCAATGCGGCATGGCGCGTTGCGATATCTGCTAATTCCAATTAGTTTGCCGTTATAGGGCTAGTGGCTTATTTTTGATAAACCCTTTAATGCCCCAGTTTAAGGCGAGTATTACAAACACAAGTCTGCTCCACAGGTCTGCCCTCGCGTGCGTGAGGGTGGCAAACGTAAACGACGGAGCTCTTGCTCGGTTTCTTAAAAGCCCCACAGATTGATCGAATCACGCAACAATCGCACACATATTTTTTTTTTAGTGTGTGTTAATGCCAATTGGTAGAGTTTGGCTAGTTAGGAGTCGCTAATTTGCAAATAGTGTCAAGCACACTGTGTTTTCTTTGCTATTTTTTGACGGCATGCGGTATAAGCTCGTCGTTATACATCTGGTCATTATACAAATCAATATTTAGAAAAACTGCACAGCTCGACAGACTAATACTCCGCCTTAAAAGTATCTGTTATTGCTAATTTGCGCGAAATTGGTAGCTAACACTGTGTGCGACACCGTTGATAAAGATGTCGCTAGGGTATGTCGTACACCCCTTAAGTTGATTTGCGGCTTTGATGCGGCGTTTACGTTATAACACGCCGTCGTGTGTAATATTTGTTCTTGTGTGATTACAACCATTCCGTGGTGCTTGGTAATCGAAAGGATATACTACGCAGTACAAATAATGGCGTCACAGACACCCGGTTCATTAGAGGCTATAGTGTTTTTGACACCCTATATTTGAATAGTTGTTTAAAAAAGCGGGAAAATTAATAGATATGTCAAACTTCAAATCATTTATCCTTTGAATGCATCTCGTAATTCACCCGTTTAAAGCTTTGCATAGGAAGTGGATGGACAAAGCGTGAACTGTATAAACTTCTTAGAACAAGTAAATACAACAATAATATTATCTTAACAAAATTTGCAGTACCGCTAGCTAGAAGGTTATTGTGTTCATGCCAGCATATATAACTCCTGATGGTGTCCGAAACAGCATATATAATTGCTTAGAATACAGTGGTGGTGTTCTGTACACTGTATTGTTAACGGTGTAGTGCAGGCTGCACGCAGACAAAACTTCCACGTGGCGGGCAACTTATAACGTAACCGGCGCATAGATTAGTGAAGAGATTGCACTTTTTGATAGTGTGTTCCATGGTCTGCTCACGATATTCCTCTACCGAACGAAGCAACTATAAAACGTCTATATTTTTGTTTTTTTTTTAATCTTGTAAATCTAAATGGTCATAGGTTATTTCCAGTGAAGGTAAAAAAATTAGTCATCTTCACGGCCCTTGATACTTTAGTATGAACTCCCTGCTTTCGGAAGAAGGCTTGGACAATTTCATAAACGAATGTGTTAATGATTTATACACCACTTCGGCATATATTGGGGTATTTTCAAAGCTCATATGAATTTTGCAACTTTTGAAAATATAAATTTAAAGAGTGTTATTTAATGCAAAACAACATTGTGATTTGAGAATTAGGATTGCACGAAATTTATGTATCCAGTTCCAAATTTTTATATTTTCATAAAGAAGCAAATTGTGCCAAACTATATCTCTGGAAACGACAGCAAGGGGTTGAGGGACTTAAGGTTGATTGACCTTGGGGTTATTGTGGCGAATCCGGATGTTTTCCAAATTAAGTAATAAGCGTGAACCATTAGTTTCTTGCCTGTTAGCTTGAGCTATTATAGAGAAATCGTCAGGATTAGCATTATTCTGGCAAGAGCTAAGATGTTGCAATACTGCTGAATTTTTTAGCTGCGCATTCTTTAAATTTCTTCCAGTTCTGGCCGATGCTCAGAGATCCTTGTCGATAAGTTTCGCCGTGAGCAGCCGATGTAGTCTGCTTCACAAGCAGAACAATTCACCTTATATACGACGAAGGATCTGAGCGTTATCGACACTTTGTCCTTGAAAGAAAAACAACGTTTAATCTTTTTGCTGGTGACGAAAACTATTATGCTATGCATAAGTCAATTTGAAGAATTTAACTAATTGTGTTTTGAGTTCGTTGGAATTAGCACCAAAAACGGTAATTTTAAAACGAAGTTTTTTTTGTTTCGACTCACTGTGTGGGTGGTTGTTCCAGGACTTTCTTCCTGCCGATCGGTTGAAACATTACGATTCTTAACCCATTTTTGATAAAAGTTCCTGATCGAGTTGTCAAAAAAGTTGATGGAAAGCCATTGTTAATGAACATTTGTCGTAGCAATCGCACTTCAATAAGTATTATACTGTAACTACTGCCTATCTGAAAAGTTCTGTGTAAAGGAGAGTCGATAAGGCCAGTTTTGTGTTTATTGAAGACGTACGAGTCGAACTTCGTAATAAGACCTGTAAAGGGCGACTTCCTATTTGTGGACGTGGTGAATTTGTTTTCGTCTTTGGTGATTTTGATGTCGGCGAACGGGATGGATTCATTCTTGACCGTAAATTTTATTCTAGCATGCTGGGCATTGAGATAAGCTAAAAATTGATCTGCTTGGTTTGAGTTATTGAACACAGTAAAGGTATCGTCTATATGTATCTACGATAGAATTGCTTGAAGGATTTAGGGCATTTGCTGAAATATTTATCCTTTAAATTTGGAACCTTTTTCTCATTCCTTTATAATTTATTAAAATTTTAATAAATATGGTGCTTTCTTGACACGTCGGCAACGCAAAACTTAGCACTATCGGCAATCAATCGCCTCATTCTATTTCAATTCCCAGATGACTGATCTCTGGTATCCGACGTAGATACGGTGTTCTCTTTCAAGGACAGAGTACCGGAAACGCTCAGATCCTTCGTCGTATATAAGTTCAATTGTTCTGCTTGTGAAGCAGACTTCATCGGCTGCTTACGCCGACACTTATCGGCAAGGGTCTCTGAGCACACTGTCACTTCGGCCAGATATATACAACTGAATAAAGGAATGTTTGCTAAAGTTGCATTTTACAAAACCAATTTTCATTAGAAACTAGTTTAGTTCGTGACCCTTTATGCCTAAAAATTTTCTGCCTGCTAGCTATTTCGAAATTGACATTTTGGACATGTACGCCGCGGACTGTGCATCAACATTGAGACGGAGCGACCGAAAAGAGTTTCCACATATAGTTTTGTAGTGTCAAAATCGTAAAAAAATAATTTACTCATCTCCGGATGGATCTTCACAATTTTTTATCACAAATTCAATCTGTTTGTGCCTTTTTATGCTAAATGAGTCGATTAAGTCTTCCGGTTCAAAATGGGGCGCAAAGGGGTTGATAGTTACATGTTTTGGCAATCTGGGTTTCTATCTTTCCCGCCCTTATATCGAGCTAGAAGCTTCGCAGCGAAAAACGGAAACCACATTCCGAAATCCTTTCATAGAGAGTATAATAAGTTTTGTGAAGCAAGTTGTTTGTAAGTTGGTATTATAGGGGCATTTAACTCGCTAAACACGTTGGTTTCATTGTTTTAACCCCATATTGGTTTTATTATTAACCTTGCGGGGTGACGCCGGAAAAATATTTTCGAAATTTTATAAAAAAGTAAATAATCTTAAAAATACACTAAAAATAGTCTTAATTTCCACATTTTTCAATATAGATGTACTGTGGATGAATCGAAAGTGTCTGTAGGTTTTGGGGGTTGCTAAGTACAATATAAACGATTATATTTGCGCGGTAATGCATCCAATAAGGCAAGTCTTAGAGGTCCTACTACGTACAAGTCAATCTTTTTTGAAATTTGTAAGTTAAAAATTTCAAAAGTTTTCATCTTTTAGTCATTGGAAGAAGAAATATAGAGTTCTTCGGTTTTGAAACGTAACTAAAATGACCATAGCGTTGTCATTGTAGTTTTGCTCGTGAGTAATTGCAATTATGGGACTTTAAGCGTAGTTAGGGACCTGGAACGACAAAGTGGTCATCAAGCACAGAATACCCACACTCGCTCCGTTTCTCTTGCTTTGCGAGTTACCAGTTCATTGCGTGATGTGTTGGTTACATGCGGAATTTCTCCGGTATTAATATACTGAATCGTAGTGTTTGTTTCCGATAGTATAATTTTTGCATTCCTTCACACATTTGTGAACAACTTCATTAAAGCGCGATAATATAATATGTTGGATCACAACTTTTAAGACGATTTAGAAGTCATAGAAGACTTTTGGTCAGGCATCAACGTAGGAACCACGAAGTAAAAATTATTATCTTGTTTGTGTGAGACTGGTATAAGTTTTAAATGTGGGACAAGCGAAAAATTTATGTAGTGGGTTTTTGCCACCTCAGGAAATATGTCAGTTCGTATCTATATTGGGATATAGAATTAGCGCATAAACTGGATAAATAATGTTAGAGCAAAATTCAAATTATTTATAATATACACGCCCTGTTGCAGATGTAGTCAGTATAGTGTATATATTTTAGTAATAGTACTTTTTTGATATGGAACACGACAGTATTGACGAAGCCTGTGCTAGTTCATCAAAACCGTGCGATGTAAACATTCTTATAACGGGAACACCCTCCACTGGAAAGTCGACAACCGCCGCACAAGTTGCCGAAAGGACGGGATTGCGACATGTGAATGTTGGTGAAATCGCTCAAGATAGAAAATTATTCGAAAGTTACGATGAGGAAAGAAAATGCGGTGTTCTTGACGACGAAAAAGTGTTAGGTATGTAGTTAGCATTACGCAATTCCTCTATTGGTTATTCTTATTAGGTTATTTTTAACGCTACCTTTTTCGCTTTTGAGATTATTTAATAGTAATGAAAAAATGAAGTATGTGGAATTTCCTTGCATAGATGGCGCTCAATTTTTATGCAAAAATTATTTTTATCCGACTGCAGCACACATGCGGCACGAGCCATAAATGACTATCATATTTCAAAACGAGCTAGCAGCCACCGAGATTTAGAGGGAGCAGTGATATAACATTTTTTCGAGAAGCAAACGAACATTGGTGAGAGTTAACGTTGAGCGAGCAGCAGTCATTTATGACGAGTGTTGTAACTGTTCGTCTGATCGATGGAGATAGCAAATTTTCTCTACCTGTGGTAGTTGTGCGCCTAGGTTTCTGCTGGTGAAAGATTTCCTAGCCAATTTTTTATAAATTTTAGCCAAATTGCAATCTTTATGTTTCGCCGGTTGGGATCCGCCAATACTTTTGGTTGTAAAGGATTGTCCGAAACTTTGTTTTTAGCCACTTTTGCCAGAGAATCATGTATTCCAGCTGTTAAAAAACTTAAAAAATGTCCTAAAAAGTATTAGAAATTATTTTCAATATTTTGAGGAACTGAGCTTGATTGTTGGGGTGAGTATATTTGTTTTATTGTTATAAACTTATATAGAGATGTCCTTAACACTGTTGGACGGTATGCAGTGCTAAATATAAAATTTAAGGACCATAAATAGTCAAAATGTTGCCATTTTTTTCAGTTTAGTTATACGGAGCGTGGTGTAATTGACGGAGAAATACGCGAAGAAGCGGTGTGCTACCGTTTCAGTGTGCACTGAAAATCACCGTAGTGTTACCATACTAACTAATAATTACACTATTTTGTATATTGTGGAAGTTACGTTATCATCCTTTTTTGAAAACTTTTTTATTTTTGTTTTGCGTGCTAAAATCTTGTTTTAGGTAGTTTTTGGTATGGTTGCTGTTGTTTCATCTTTCCAAATGTTTCATGCGTAAAACGGAAAGTTGTTGATAACCAATCCCAAGCCTTGATATGAACTTTAGTACTTAAGTCTTAGATTAAGTTTTAAGCCAGGGCTACCTTTCGTCGGATTTCGTTCACTAAGTACTGTTTTTCGATCATATTCATCTTCTCTTGACTTGGCTAACAGATCGTAGTACCAGTAGAAATGCTATGCTTTACCGAGTTCAGTGCTATTACTATTCGTATGGGACAATACACCAGTTTGTCGGCTAGCTTTGACTCAAATTTGATTACTGCAATTTTTAGATGAGATCGAAGACTGGCTTGATAACGGTGGTAATGTAGTGGAATACCATGGATCAGAATTCTTTCCAGAACGCTGGTTTGCTGCTGTATACGTGCTTAGAACTGATAACACAGTGTTGTACGATCGGTTGGCGGCTCGAGGTTATCCTGAGAAAAAAATTCGTGAAAATGTTGAATGCGAAATTTTTGGTGTTTTGGCGGAAGAAGCTCGGGACTCTTACCCGAAAGTGGACGTCTTGGAGCTTTCTAGTGATACTCCGGATGACATGGATCGTAACATAGACGTGATATGTGATTTTGTTGAAAAATGGAGACAGGCAAAAATTGTGAATCATAATAGTTGTTGATTTTTGTTGCAAACATATTACTTAGTGATGTTGTATCCATGCAGTACTTGGCTTCGCAATGACTCTCGCGGATATGGCGCATCAGTGGGGAGGTTTAAGCAGTATGACTGTCAAAAAATTATCAGCATATAATAATAATTATTATTGTACGGGCGAGATTTGGCTGTGTCAGCAGATTGGAAATATTACTCTTAATTTCAGTGTAATGGCGTGTGTAGCTAAGTAACACTGTGTCCCATAATCAACGAGCATTACGTCGTGAGTGAGTGATGTTTTACTTTACAAATAAAGATACATATGTAAATCGTCAGCTTTACACGAGAATTTCAAAAATAATAATTATAATTATGGTTTCGCGCAAGTTTTAGGTCAAGGAGTATTGATTACGACAGTCCATAAACCATACGTTTCTACGATGCTGGTTTGTATTTAAACATATTTGGTGCTTCTATCAAATTTTATACATAGTATGCGCCATTTCAGGTAATATTAAGCATTTTATCGTACACATTGTGTTCAGTGAGTTTAGAGATTAGAGATAACCGATTGTGTTGCATTTGTCATAATGTGAATGCTTAATGTATATTTATGTAGCTCAGATATTTAGCAAATCAATGAAACGGTGCAGGATATCAGGTTTGATTTTGACAGTTGTTTGTTAAATACAAGCGAAAATGGCCCTCATCTATTCATTTTGTAAATCTTTAACCTTTTCTGTTCCGTTACGGCTTATAGTGCCAGTTATACTAAGTTATATTTGGGTTTGTAAAAATTTTCAGCGTAAGAGCAAACGTGATATATTTTTTTGTAAATGAGTCGGACAGACTTTGGGATACGTACGATATGAGCCTAAGAAATAATATGTAGGTATTTCAAATTGTATGTATATAACTATTAATATGTGCTACAATTTACACCTGCTTTACATACCAAGCTGTGCTAACTGACAAATTAGTGTGTAACTTAGTATAGTTATGGATTAATTGAGTTACGTAACATAAATGAAGTGTATTATATCACACAGCAACCGTTGAGCTTTTAGTGTGCGTATCTCGAAAACATGCGCAATATTTGCAACCACAGCTCTACAAGGACGAAGGATAACAGTTTTTTCCTGCTACAACCATGAACTTCTTTTGTGCCTTATACCTCTTGACCACGCTGAAGGCAGCGGCGAGACACTGTCTACTAAATGAGTGTTTTGGAAATTGAAAATGATTTTCATTTGCTGTTGGAAGCATATATATCTATTTCTGAAAAATAAATCATGTTTCTACAAGTTTCGGCCAAGGTAACCCTGAGGGTCCAGAGTGTAATGCATGTCCTCCCGTTCTCGATATACTAAGCTTTAGCCTCAACTTAGGTCATCTAAGACACGCGCTACGACTAAGACCAAAATATCGTTTTTTACAATAGTTGGGGAATTCGTCGATCGAGGCTCTTCTGTATTTTTTTGCTGTTATGTTATGAGCATTCACTTACATTATTTTGTTGAAGTGACTGTTTAATTTGTTACAGTTTGTATGCTGAAGACTTTTTGTATAATAAACTTTATTGACTAGTTGTTTCAATTTTGTAAGAGTCAATATACATTCATTCTTCGTGTTATGTCTTTAGACATAGGTTTTGTACAACCGCCTAACAACTGCCTAGAAATTTCTCATATAACGATATCAATTTAATGTTCATATATTTATGGCTGATTTGGCATTTGTTTGAAATTTTGCTCCGTCTGAATGTATTATGTTTTATAAAACGTAAGGCCCAAGTCAAGCTGAGGCGTTTGCTGTGTATTAGCTTAATAAACGTCAATCAGTGATATTACACGGGACCAAATCGTTGTACGTTGGTTATTGGCGGTTACCTTTGTCAAAAAGTTTAGGTATATATTTTTATCTACATGCTTGTTACACAGCAGTAAACGTATAACTGGACCATGTCTGCCCAACCACTGGCCCTACTGGTCAACGTACGGGGAGAACGTTAGACTACATCGATTTCGTGGCGGGGGAATATCCTCCAATTCAAGGGGTGATTAATTGGCTTCACTCAAAATCAATGTGGTCGAATTATCTCCACACGGGGCATTTGTCCCTTTACACAAACCGTGGGGACCGATGAATTATTAAGTGTTCAGCAAAACATATACATGTGAAACCACTATCCACTCTAGTATTTGGCCCTTTAGCCGTTGCCTTGTATATACGCCACGCGAAAACTTCATAATTCAAATCGAATGAATCTGGAAACATATACTGAAATAGAATATTAAATTCGTACACCGTATTATAAATCGTATATTATTTTATAAATTATAATTATTTATAAATTATATATTATAATTATTTGTAATTGTATATATAATATAAATTATATATTATTTATATTAAATCGAAATAAGACTAGCTTCTTGACAGTCAGGCTCCCCGCACGCCGTTAAACCGTCTGCGAACGTTGGCCGTTGGTGGTCGTTTGGTCTCAGAGCCGGCTTTTGCCCAACACTACTCGCTGGAATACAATGCGTGTGAGACACAAATGTCCGCTTTCAACTTATCTACACGAATCAACGTCTGTTAAGCTGTAGCTCAATAGGCGCAGAACATTTTTCAGGAGACTTGTTTAAC
This sequence comes from Trileptium ribeirensis, assembly GCA_030248225.1. Lineage (NCBI taxonomy): Eukaryota > Metazoa > Nematoda > Enoplea > Enoplida > Thoracostomopsidae > Trileptium > Trileptium ribeirensis. The sequence continues at coordinate 23,617 of JASANE010015296.1, forward strand.
GAATTTTTAGGCGAATCACTCAAAAATAAGATAAATTTTAGTGGATAGTCAGACCACGTTGTAATTTAACATTTTTTACCATTATCAAACAGGCTTCTGGCTCTAAAGTTTTTGAAAAGCTAAAATTTTAACATCTGAAATAATCGGGTATTATACCAAAACTTCCAATGCAAATGCCATAAACTATACTGCTCAAATTCATAGTGTCGTTAGTGATGGTGAGGTAGTTATGGCGAGGCTTCGAACTTCGAACACATTGCGTTAACTAGCTTGGGTTGTTAGAGACTACCTTATCGTTTTGACACGAGGTCAAATGGCAACAGTATGTTGTGTTATTTTAAGTTAATTGCTGTGTGATTAAGAAGGCCTGGCACCAAAGGCTTTGGCGCCTAGACTATATCGCGATATAATATTGCTGTCATTCAACCTTGTGATCGTGTTTTAGATTATAAGGATGAAGATATGTCATTTATTTTTGTTGCACCAAATACAAATAAGGAAAGTCAATCGTGAACATGTTTTGCAAGGTTTTTACTGATTTCTTTCTCCTGTATCCTTTTTAAATGATTAAATTGAGTATGAGAGTGGTTCGTGAAGGTAGATATGACGATATAGCAAACTGTGGCTTTCCTTCACCTCCCAGCTCGAAAGTGGTCAATTTTGAAGATATACAATATATGCTTTCGATTTTTTGGATCTCTTTGGCACCAAAAATTTCCAAAAAATCTCTCGATAAGTATATATAGTTATGTACATGTTCGAACGGCAATGATGAGCTGAGACGAGTGAAAAGAAATCTGCTTAACCGGTCCACGCGTTAATGACTATTAGTCTGTTCCTTTAGCTTCCTCTCTTTAAGCTGAATATATTTTGTGGACAAATTAACAGACACCTCATAAACAGAAATAGTATAAAAATGTTGTCTGCTTTGATGGGACAGGTCTTTGATATCCTAGTTATTTTGAAAATAGTGCTTTATAGATATTCCAGACGTAAAATATTTAAATTCATGTTGCACTTTTCTGCAACCAAATTTTATCTCACGATAATCATTTTTTCATAACTGTAAACAAGATCCATGCAATAAAAATAGGATATACAGGCAGCAGATATAGCGGATTACTTACTGGTATTTTAAGGGGGGATAAAAATGAGCAGTCGTAATCAATGTTGCCTTGAATTTTATTGTTGATTTTACTTAGTACAACGTATGCATACGTAATTTTTTATTGTCGAACATTAGGAGTTAAAGAGTTAGCATGATCTTTTAAACGAACGCGGACAAACGACGGAAATTGAGAAACCTGCGCAAATTACGTTTTTACGTTACAGAACCCCGTTCGCGTTTGCCAAACTTCGAATAGTGATGGCGGAATTGTGAACGCGAATTTTCTGTACTAATTAGTTTGTGATTTCAACGAAAGAACCAACTAAACTTTACTCACCAATTAGAGAGGTAACAATGCAATTATAGAGGTAACAACTGTAACCTTTCTTGTATGCGCTGTACACTCGAACTATTTCGGCTTAGGAGCCCATGGTTTTTTGATGCTGTCGTACAGGGCGAATTTCATTTCCTGATATATTAAAATGAGTTATTGCGCATGGTTTAGTCAGAATAAAATAACGATTATAAAACATTATGCTGTATTAATTTGTGATTCAGCTGTTGCAAGCTCCTTTTTTAATTGATAGGTTCTGGTTGGCAATAAAGTTAATAGTTGAAGGTATTAAAAATGCTCCCGATTTGTTGATACATAGTTGGACATATTTTTTCTGGACTGTGGATGCGTTTGATAGTTGAAATTGGCAAAAATTGCTCATAACTCAGTCGAACTTTTTAAAATTGTGTTCCTAAACTTGTTAATACATTGTCTATATATACTGACTCTAGACTGGGCATGTTGTTAGCGGTTAAAGATATTAAAAACTGTTCCATACTTGTTTACACATCGCTGTACGTACAGTCACGGACGAAAGGAAGTGCACCAAACACGGCCGCAATTGAGGTCGTTCGCGTTCAGAGGAAATGGCGACGTTCCGCGTCTGCACTTACTTTTTCCCTTGTCTGTACATATTGGCTCGATAGTGGGGACGTAGTTGGTAGCTGAATACGTTAAATTGGTATTGACTGGGTGTTCACATCATGAAATGTCATATTTTGAAAAGTATACCTAAATGTTTTCAAATTTAACAACTATCCTGAAATTTTGCAACATTTTTCTTGTTTTTTTCTGCTTTTCAGTAGAAGTCAAAGTTTCCAACTCTTACACCTGCTATGGCATCTTTACCTTTGCGTTTTGGATTTGAAAATGAGTGAAATTTCTTATGTTTAATAAAATGACTCAGTGTCTCATTTATACTTAGCGTTCAAACAATATAGGCATAATACATATTATTAAGGACGCATTTAGTAAATATTAATATCAGTTGAAATATTGTGCAACGGCCAAGAACGAATGCGGAATAGAACCTGGGCGACGCGTGCTTAAGGATTTTAACCTGGCTATTTGCCGTTATAACTATAGTGAGAGACTGTGATTATTGGAAGGGCCTTGTTTGTTGCACTGGGATGCGAGATTTGGGTGTATATATGTAATTTGTGCTCAGCTGTCATATGCCTTCCATGTGAATGACGTGGCATTGCCTCAAATTTAGTCTTAGCAAATCTGCGACGATCTTGTTGATACACTACTGTACAATGAGTCAGGACTGGGATGTGGTTGGTAGTTGAAGGTGTTAGAAATTGTTCAGAGCTTGCTGATACGTCGTTCCGGTATATGATTGAGTCTGGACTGGAATTAGATTAGTACAGTAGTTGGAGGTGTTAGAAATTGATCAGGGCTTGCTGATAAGTCGCCCCGGTACATCATTGAGTCTGGACTGGCATTGGGCTAGTACAGTACTTGGAGGTGTTAGAAATTGATCAGGCCTTGCTGATACGTCGTTACGGTATATCATTGAGTCTGGACTGGAATTAGACTAGTACAGTAGTTGAAGGTGTTAGAAATTGATCAGGGCTTGCTGATACGTCGCTCCGGTATATCATTGAGTCTGGACTGGCATTGGGCTAGTAGAGTAGTTGGAGGTGTTACAAATTGTTCAGGGCTTGCTGATACGTCGCTCCGGTATATCATTGAGTCTGGACTGGCATTGGGATACTACAGTAGTTGGAGGTGTTAGAAATTGATCAGGGCTTGCTGATACGTCGCTCCGGTATATCATTGAGTCTGGACTGGCATTGGGCTAGTAGAGTAGTTGAAGGTGTTATAAATTGTTCAGGGCTTGCTGATACGTCGCTCCGGTATATCATTGAGTCTGGACTGGCATTGGGCTAGTACAGTAGTTGGAGGTGTTAGAAATTGATCAGGGCTTGCCGATACGTCGCTCCGGTATATCATTGAGTCTGGACTGGCATTGGGCTAGTAGAGTAGTTGAAGGTGTTACAAATTGTTCAGGGCTTGCTGATACGTCGTTCCGGTATATCATTGAGTCTGGACTGCAATGGGCTAGTAGAGTAGTTGAAGATGTTAAGTTCATGTTAATAGATTATGGATGTGTATTTATTCGATACTGGGGTTGGTAGTGGCTGTTTGAAGGTGTTAAACTTATAGCTTCGACATTTTGGTACATAGTGACTGTATATTATTCTGATGCATTTTTTGCCTAACGGAACAGTTAATAACACAATATCTTTGAATTGTATTTTAGAAATACTTGTAGTGATTAGTGAACTCCAAAATTGAGATTTTTGGGAGCTCGACTACTGGTTATGCAAAATGCAATTCGTTTTCTGCTAAAAAGTATTTGGTTTCCCAGATATAATCGCTTGGACAAGCAAAAACGTCACATTAGCTACCTAATACGGTAAGTGATTAATAATTATTATAGCCTGTATGTTAGGCACGGTAGTGTAATACTAGTAAAGTACGGACGCATTTGACGCCTGTTTATTGATTTTTCTGGAATTATTTTCGTTACTGCTGGTAAATGTTACATTTTCTTCTCGTTGAAACGGAGCTAGCGAAATGAGCGTAGTTTCCACTGTTGCCGTTGGTGGAAAATCATGAAATTTTCTTTTTGTCTGTTGTTATCTTTCATAACTCATCTTCGGATGGATGGATTTCGATAATTTTTTTGTTCGATGGCAAAAGCGATGGCAACGCGCCCTTTAGTTGAACGCGAACAGCTTTGACCCCATCGTCGTGGTTAAAATGCCAAAAAACAGGGGTTTGCAGGGTTCTTTGCCAAATATGGCCGTACCTTCGCAACACATATCTCGGAACACATCTCGCATCAAAAATGGAGAGAACAATAGAGAATTATTATATAGCTCATCAAGATCTGAAGCTTTGCCAAATATGACTTTTTGCGGGACCACTCCGTGGCCCGCTGTGGGCCCGAATATGGTTCGTTGTCTCTTCTCCAAAAATAGCGATTTTTCGAATTTTGGCATGTTATTGCGTGTTTTTACCTTACAATGAGTGTCTATTAGGTTAAACTCAAGCACGCTGGATATGATGGTTTTGTTATCTGGAGTCCAACTTGACTATATTATTATACCTTTTTGTGTGGTTTCAAAGAGACGAACCCGATGTCATATAGTGTGTTTTCGTTTTGTTTCATTATGTATTGTGTAAGAGCATGAAGAATGGTCTATACATAAGTTTTTTGAACGCTGAATACGGTGGTTTGGCTATCTAAAACCAGCGTGCATATTTGATGTCTTTTCATGGGTTTAGGATCAATGGATCCGATTATATGAATAATAGCCTGTTTTCATTTGTTTGGATACTGATTGCGTACATGCCATCATGAATTGGTTATATAGGTTTTTGGCAGGCTGAATACGATTGTTTGGTTATCTAGAGTCCAGCACAAAAATACTTGGTGCGTCGTTACGTTACCCGCCAAAAATAACTGCCGGTCGCTCGCGACTCGCTCGAAATAAATTTGTTCTAAAAATAGAATTATTCATTTAAATAATTTCAAAATCTCTAGCGAGCCACTCGCTCGTTGGAAATGCGACAATCATCACTGGCGCATACTGTAGTTGTTTTTGACGGGTTTAGGGTCGACGAAGCTTTAAGCGAGTGGATTCAGGGTTCAGGTGGTTTTAGGTTGGTATATACATCAAACAAAGCCGGTTACGTGTGACTACATAAGATGATAATTTAAAAATAAAACCACGGTCGCTTCGTTTGACCATCACGCGAAACCTAAAAATTGTACTTTCCGGTACGATCAAATAAAGATCTCAGGATTTAGTCATAAGAAGATAAAAATCATGAACCTGTTTGTTTCTAGTCTGCAGGAGCTTACCGTTTGTGGCTTCTCAAAGTGGGGGTGGTTGGTGGTTGCTCTGAAATTTGTCGGTATCGGTGCTTCATGGGAAATCTGCGCTCTGTCGGTTTGGGTCTCCTGGCAAAATTAGGCATCCGCTGGCAAAATTTTTAGTTCCACCTATAACCACCCCTAATGGCATAGATTTGACAGTTTTTTTATGAAAATTTCTTTTCGAAGCTAAAAGTCTGATTAATTTCAGTAAAAAATTGGTTGAAAAGTTTGCTTTTAACAATCTCAGTAAACATGGTTTCCAGCGGTCTCTGAGGCTATTTATTAACAATATTTTTGAGTTTTTCTTTAAAAAAACTAACTTTTGAAAATTTATATATTTTTAAGCTTTGGAATTGAAAAGCCCGCGTTCTATGTATATACGTTGTTCCACCGCGAAGCTTGACACACGGACAAAGTGCCTGTTATTCCCTCCTGTCTAGTTAAGTAATTTCAAAAATATTAATATTCGGCCGAATGCTGAATATTGGGACTATTAGGCCGAATACCATATTATTCGGCCGAATGTGCAATACCGAATATTCGGCACGCCTCCAGGTAGAAAGTATTGTGGGATACGTTCAAATGTTTGAAGCCTGCTGCATATGCCACCATTTGTATTATTTGGATAAAAGGAACCAATGTATATACGTTGTTCCACCGCGAAGCTTGACACACGGACAAAGTGCCTGTTATTCCCTCCTGTCTAGTTAAGTAATTTCAAAAATATTAATATTCGGCCGAATGCTGAATATTGGGACTATTGGGCCGAATACCATATTATTCGGCCGAATGTGCAATACCGAATATTCGGCACGCCTCCAGGTAGAAAGTATTGTGGGATACGTTCAAATGTTTGAAGCCTGCTGCATATGCCACCATTTGTATCATTTGGATAAAAGGAACCAATGTATATACGTTGTTCCACCGCGAAGCTTGACACACGGATAAAGTGCCTGTTATTCCCTTCTGTCTAGTTAAGTAATTTCAAAAATATTAATATTCGGCCGAATGCTGAATATTGGGACTATTAGGCCGAATACCATATTATTCGGCCGAATGTGCAATACCGAATATTCGGCACGCCTCCAGGTAGAAAGTATTGTGGGATACGTTCAAATGTTTGAAGCCTGCTGCATATGCCACCATTTGTATTATTTGGATAAAAGGAACCAATGTATATACGTTGTTCCACCGCGAAGCTTGACATACGGACAAAGTGCCTGTTATTCCCTTCTGTCTAGTTAAGTAATTTCAAAAATATTAATATTCGGCCGAATGTCGAATATTGGGACTATTCGGCCGAATACCATATTATTCGGCCGAATGTGCAATACCGAATATTCGGCACACCTCCAGGTAGAAAGTATTATGGGATACGTTCAAATGTTTGAAGCCTGCTGCATATGCCCCCATTTGTATTATTTGGATAAAAGGAACCTAGCGCCAAATTAGGCTTTTTCATATTTATTTTTGCTCGAATTTTAACACAAAGTTAAAGCTTAATATCAGAATAACCGTTCTGTACGTAAATTATGTGGATAGTCTAATAACGGACGTCATTATTACGCCATGTTGGAAAGTCACAGTAGTAGGCTAATAATGGTCTGACATTTATCAGCGTTTTGTCGTCATCAATAACATTGACACGAATGGCAGACGACAGTTGCAACGGAGTAGTCTCTCTCGCTCCATTTCCACTTGTACTTTGTAGAAGATTTTATGAAAATTTTTAGGAGTGTATGACACCGTGTCATACTCATACACTTTGCCTTATTCGGTTATATACCTGGTTTTTTGGCTTTTCGCCAAGAATGTCAGGCGGTGTCACCAAGGTTTTTGTTGTATCAGGTATTAGGAGGCGGTCAGTAAGTAATGAGATTAAAACATAATTAATAGCGACCGGTGGTTGCTACTTCTTCGTCATTATCATTGGTTATCGGGGACCGAATAGCTGTTAACTTCTCCGATAACCCATAATGGGGTAGCCAAATGGCCCAAGAGAAGCTTGGAGGTAGTGTACCTTTGACATAATTGGACCGAAAACGGCCATTTTTACATAAGGCTAAGTGCACGAGTATCTGCTGTCATACTCTTCTATAAATCTGTATTAGGAAATCTTGCTAGTAACTGAATTCTGAGTATAGTGACTGAAACGACCGAAACGAAGAATTTTTACTAGCCGTGACAGGTTTGTTATTTAACAATGCAAGGTATTGGGTTTTTATGGTGCTAGGCATAACTCAAGTTTGCCTGGGCGGATTAATTCGCGTGATAGCTGATTTGAAAACTTATCTGTATATAGAAGCTCAATTCCAACATCTACTCCCAAAAACAGAGCCAAAGGGTCTGGGTTGGGTCCCGATTTGGCCCAAAAACGTGCTACTTAAGGTAACTCTGCAATTAGTGTATATATCTGAAATAAATTGGACTCATTTTGTAGAGCAAATAACGCTCTATAAGACTTTATACAGGTATGTTGCTATCGAGGGATGGGTTAAAATGTTTTTCAAATCCATTGGATCCAAAATACCCTAAAATGGTAATATTTCCGCAATCGTTTGAGCTATAAAAGAGTTTTTGGTCAGATTTTATAGAGCAGTTCAATTCATCCTGTGTGTACTTGCACATTGCGACCACAATAACCGAGTATATATTAGTTACGCAAACAATGTGGCTGACATTTTGTGGCTTATCGCTATGTACATACAGCCACGGACAAAAATAAGTATACAAAAAACGAACGCCACAACGTTCGTTTATAAACAAATGTTATAACCTTCAATTGCGTTTGCGTTCGTTCATAAAGGAACGCAAAAATACTCGTTTTAAAATGGACAAATTTGTTTTACGTATACGTTCGATTTTAAACGAACGTTTTAACGCTCATTTGCATTTACATTCGTTCGCATTTCGCATTCGTTTTTGTGCACTAATTTTTGCCCTCATCTGTATCTCTAAATTACATATTTAAGATTCAAAATTTACCATTTTGGCGAAAGCTATTAGTTATTGCTTGCTGCAGTTTCCCCACACTCTTATATAGGCCCACCAGACTAAATGTTAGCATAGTGGTACTGAGGAATCTAAAATGACACCTATGTATTAGTACTAGTTGGGCGCCAACTTAAATCTCTTCAATTGTTTATTTAGGTTTCATTGTTATGACTTTAATAATATACACGTTTACTGTTTCTAGAGCAATGGGCACAACGAATACAACTGAGGCTGGCGGTGCGCCGCGATTTACAAACAAGCTTATTAACGAAAAATCACCGTACCTTTTACAGCACGCTCATAACCCAGTCGACTGGTAAGTCTGACCGAATTTAGTTTGTATTATTAATCTATGGTTTGCTGGCCTTCTCATAGGACCAAAATTTTACCAGGATGGGCTTTGAGTGGGGTGGGGCAGCTCTAACCGGGGGAAGTTGAAAAATAACTGGGGGAATTCTCACTCCTTCCCTCAGCGTACCTAGTGAAAGCCGTATCCCTCCCCGGTCATATGAGGTCTTTATAGTTGCATTTATCAATTGTCATGTTTTTCAAGTATTCACAGCATTTCTGTCGTTGTTTTGCTGGATATTTATTGTTTATGCACTAAAAATGGGTATTTCTCGAGCTCGCACTTCACCTTGTTTAAGGTATGAGTATTCAAACTATAATCAGTAATATTGAGTTTTGTCATAACTGTTTCTTGTTAGGATTCATCATTTTAGATGTGTCCTGAAAATAGACTGGGATGCGAGGGTTGACCAGCGTGAAGCCAAAATTTACCTGGGGGCTGAAATTATGACCTTGTTGGTGCGCCGAAATCACAAACGAACGATAACGTAAACAAAATTTGTCGTATTATAGAACGACTGTTTTTCAATTCGTGTATGAGTGAACGTAAACGCAAACGAACGTTGTAACGTGCGTTTTTAAACGAATGTTGTTGCGTTCGTTTTTTGTGCACCTGCTTCTGTCCGCGACTGTAGCTACAAGTCTTTGTAGCCACTTGCGAGTTGTGACGAAGTCGTGAGCGAGGGGCTCTCTCTAGACTTTGAAAGCATTGCAATTAATAATAAGTTTATAATCCTATTTTAGAACGATTTCGATTTAATTGGGCCGTAAACGACAAAATTTTTTCGCAAGACAGTAGGTTGACTTTCATATGTGTTGCATGAAGGAAATAGTCTGAATGAACATAATTATATAGTCGGTAAGAATAGCATCTTACAAATTATTTAAACTGGGAGAGGTAATCCATGTAATATAGATGAGTTCTTCAAGGGAAAGGGGAAAAATGCTTATCGTTTTCCTTTCTATAAATTGACTTTTGAGTACTGGAGCAAAATGGTATCATTATGCGACAGTAAACTTAAACCACGCCCATCAATAATCCTATTTTGCTATTTCGGTTAAAAATCTGTTACTGAAAGTTTTTTGGTAAACCATAATCCGGCGCAAAACTGTTCGCGAACACAAAGCTCTGTGATAGTAATCCGGTAAATTTGTCTTCGCGAAAATTTAAGGAAAATTACCGAATTTTTTGCTAACGAAAATCTACCGGATTTGGATTCACTGGATTTGTTCGCGAAGACTTGACGTCAGTATTACGTTAAATTTGTTCTCGAACACAGACAAATCCGAATCAGAAGCTGATAGGCGTTCGATAACGGTTTTCACTGCAAATTCAAAATCGTCAAAATTCTATTCGAACGCAAGGTGTCATTTTTGGTACTTGTTTCTCATTTCGTCAATTTTCTGTTATCGAAAAACCGATGAAATTTTCGCATTTGTTTCGTAACAACGGTTCGCGCTTCGCTATCGGCTATTACAATATAGGATAGTCGATGGGCGCATGTTAAATTTACTCGTGCATTATTGGAAGTTTTATGTCTTTGAATATGAACTTTTGGAGGCATTTTAGAACCATTTGTGCTCATACCTGCTCTCGCTGTGACCTAAAATGTTGCCACACCTGAAGTTTTACGCCAACATACGTGTTCTTAGGTCTTTATCTGGAAGCATCGAGGATCCAAAAATTTATTGTAATACATTCGATAAATACTTCTACACAATCTGTTTTCAGTTTTTACGATTTATTGAAGGAAGCGGCTGTGCAAATAAACGAATAAGGCTTCAATTTTGCACAAGCGGCAAACTTCAAAATTTTTGGCCAACTTTCAAAATCTGTAATTATGTAATCGTTTAACCGATTACATTTGAATTGTGTTTTTGGTTTAACTATTAAATAGCTAGCTCATGTCTTCGCCAAATTTTGTGATCTAGTCAAAACTTTTGATCTGTAAGGGTCAAACCATTTCCTTTTTAATTTTTGCCATATATTCATATCGTCTGCTGTGCGCATCTCCCCGTAAGTTACATATTCAACACTCAGAATACACTATCTTGGCGATATGACAACAGCGAGTTTACGACCTACTGGAAATGCATATTTCTGTGACGGGTCTTCATTTTACTTAGGAATTGGTCATGAATAGTTGAAATTTTGTGCAGTAGTTTAGAGTTTTTGTTAGGACGATCGTTTGAAGTCACTTTAGATTACATGGGGGTGCTGGGAATGACCTGGGGAAAGCTGAAATTTATCTGGGGGCACCACTTGGACATAACCACAGAAATCCTTGGGTGAGAGCTTTAAAATCTCCGCTCCTTCTTTCGAGAGGGTAGGTGAATAAATTTATGCCATACGTAGCCGCCACAATCCCATGGATGCAGCAAGCCACGTATTGTTGTGCGCGGATCATAGCAATCTTAGTAATCTTAGCACCATAAACAGCTAATTCTGGAAAGCTTCAGACGCTAAATTAAAATCACGGCTGTTAAGAAATTCAAACGTATTATTTTTATGTCAATCTTTACGTTTTAATGGTGTAACTTTTCAACTTCTTCATGGATTTTGACGAACTTTTTTGTTTCATATCTTTAAGACGTGCCGAATCGATATGGGAATGCAGGGACAGTATTTTTGGACACCCTTTATGTTTTTTCACAACCCAGCCCCCTTGAAATAAAAAATAGTGTCATTTTATACGTTTTAATGGTGTAACTTTTCAACTGCTTCATGGGTTTTGACGAACTTTTTTTCTTTTATTTCTTTAAGACGTTCCGAAAGTATCGACGAACTTTTGCAAAGGGGATGTACCCCCTAATTGGGGGACCCCCTTTAAACTATCTTATAATGTAATTGCCGTATGTCTGTCTGTGTGTCCCAACTTTTGTGTTTGTGACATATTTTTGACCATGACTTTTGAAACGGCTTATGGATTTTTATAGTGTTTTTGTTGGATAGGACATCGAATATGGAATGCACCGACATTATTTTTGGGCATCCCCTACGCCTTTTCTCACAATCCACCCCCTTTGAATTAAAAAATAGTGTCATTTTATTGGTTTTCATGATGTAACTTTTCAACTGCTTCGTGGATTTTGACAATATTTTTTGTTTTATTTCTTTGAGACGTGTTGAAATTATCGACAAAGTTTTGCAAAGGGGATGTACCCCCTACTTGGGAGACCCCCTTTAAACTATCTTATAATGTAATTGCCGTATGTCTGTCTGTGTATGTGCAAAGTTTTGGGTTTGTTATATATTTTTGACCATGACTTTTGAAAGCGTTTATAGATTTTTGTGCGGTTTTTTATTGGGCAGGAAATCGATATGGGAACGCATGGACACTATTGTTGGGCATCCCCTATGCTTTTTTCACAACCCACCCGTCTTTGAATTAAAAAATAGTGTCATTTTATTGGTTTTCATGATGTAACTTTTCAACTGCTTCATGGATTTTGACGAACTTTTTTGTTTCATTTCTTTAAGACGTGCCGAATCGACATGGGAATGCAGTGACAATATTTTTGGGCACCCTTTATGTTTTTTTCACAACCCACCCCCTTGAAATAAAAAAATAGTGTCATTTTATACGTTTTAATGGTGTAACTTTTCAACTTCTTGACGGATTTTGACGAACTTTTTTTGTTTCATTTCTTTAAGACGTGCCGAATCGATATGGGAATGCAGGGACAGTATTTTTGGACACTCTTTATGTTTTTTCACAACCAACCCCCCTAGAAATAAAAAATATTGTCATTTTATACGTTTTAATGGTGTAACTTTTCAACTGCTTCATGGATTTTGACGAACTTTTTTTGTTTTATTTCGTTAAGACGTTCCGAAAGTATCGACGAACTTTTGCAAAGGGGATGTACCCCCTAATTGGGGGACCCCCTTTAAACTATCTTATAATGTAATTGCCGTATGTCTGTCTGTGTGTCCCAACTTTTGTGTTTGTCACATATTTTTGACCATGACTTTTGAAACGGCTTATGGATTTTTATAGGGTTTTTGTTAGATAGGACATCGAATATGGAATGCACTGACATTATTTTTGGGCATCCCCTACGCCTTTTCTCACAACCCACCCCCCTTTGAATTAAAAAATAGTGTCATTTTATTGGTTTTCATGATGTAACTTTTCAACTGCTTCGTGGATTTTGACAATCTTTTTTGTTTTATTTCTTTAAGACGTGTTGAAATTATCGATAAAGTTTTGCAAAGGGGATGTACCCCCTACTTGGGAGACCCCCTTTAAACTATCTTATAATGTAATTGCCGTATGTCTGTCTGTGTATGTGCCAAGTTTTGGGTTTGTTATATATTTTTGACCATGACTTTTGAAAGCGTTTATGGATTTTTGTGCAGTTTTTTATTGGGCAGGAAATCGATATGGGAACGCATGGACACTACTGTTGGGCATCCCCTATGGTTTTTTCACAACCCACCCGCCTTTGAATTAAAAAATAGTGTCATTTTATTGGTTTTCATGATGTAATTTTTCAACTGCTTCATGGATTTTGACGAACTTTTTTTGTTTCATTTCTTTAAGACGTGCCGAATCGATATGGGAATGCAGTGACAATATTTTTGGGCACCCTTTATGTTTTTTTTCAAACCCACCCTCTTGAAATAAAAAATAGTGTCATTTTATACGTTTTAATGGTGTAACTTTTCAACTTCTTCATGGATTTTGACGAACTTTTTTTGTTTCATTTCTTTAAGACGTGCCGAATCGATATGGGAATGCAGGGACAGTATTTTTGGACACCCTTTATGTTTTTTTCACAACCCACCCCCCTTGAAATAAAAAATAGTGTCATTTTATACGTTTTAATGGTGTAACTTTTCAACTTCTTCATGGATTTTGACGAACTTTTTTTTGTTTCATTTCTTTAAGACGTGCCGAATCGATATGGGAATGCAGGGACAGTATTTTTGGACACTCTATGTTTTTTCACAACCCACCCCTCTTGAAATAAAAAATAGTGTCATTTTATACGTTTTAATGGTGTAACTTTTCAACTTCTTCATGGATTTTGACGAACTTTTTTTGTTTCATTTCTTTAAGACGTGCCGAATCGATATGGAAGTGCAGGGACAGTATTTTTGGACACCCTTTATGTTTTTTCACAACCCACCCCCTTGAAATAAAAAATAGTGTCATTTTATACGTTTTAATGGTGTAACATTTCAACTGCTTCATGGATTTTGACGAACTTTTTTTGTTTTATTTCTTTAAGACGTTCCGAAAGTATCGACGAACTTTTGCAAAGGGGATGTACCCCCTAATTGGGGGACCCCTCTTTAAACTATCTTATAATGTAATTGCCGTATGTCTGTCTGTGTGTCCCAACTTTTGTGTTTGTCACATATTTTGGACCATGACTTTTGAAACGGCTTATGGATTTTTATAGGGTTTTTGTTGGATAGCACATCGAATATGGGAATGCACTGACACTATTTTTGGGCATCCCCTACGCCTTTCCTCACAACCCACCCCCCTTTGAATTAAAAAATAGTGTCATTTTATTGGTTTTCATGATGTAAATTTTCAACTGCTTCGTGGATTTTGACTTTTTTGTTTCATTTCTTTAAGACGTGCCGAAAGTATTGAGGAACTTTTGCAAATGGGATGTACCCCCTAATTGGGGGACCTCCTTTTAAACCATCGTATGATAATGTTTTCGACATTTTGACACATCCGTAAAAGGGTGTAATAGTGTTTTCGCTATTTTAACACAACCGTGAGGGGGTAATGTTGTTTTTATCATTTTAACACATCTGTAATGGGGTAATGTTGTTTTCATCATTTTTACATATCCATAAGAGTATAATAGTGTTTTCGACATTTTGACACTTCCGTAAGTGGGTAATAGTGTTTTCAGTACTTCAACATACCCGTAAGGCTGTAATGTTGTTTTCATAATTTTAACACATCCATAAGAGCGTAATGCTGCTTTCGGCACTTTGACACATCCGTAAGGGTATGATACTGTTTTCGACATTTTAACACATCTGTAATGGGGTAATGTTGTTTTCATCATTTTAACACATCCATAAGGGTATAATAGTGTTTTCGACATTTTAACACATCCATAAGGGTATAATAGTGTTTTTATCGTTTTGACACATCCGTAAGGGTATGATACTGTTTTCGACATTTTGACGTATCCGTAAGGGTATGATACTGTTTTCGACAAACAGAGTAAGTTTGTATTTTTCTATAAATTTCATAACTTAAAAATACTGTTTTCCGCAAAAATGGGGGCCGCAGGCCCACTCTGCCATACTACCGGCGCGAATCGGACCGCGGTGGCCGAAGGCCGGTTTTCGCGCTGGTTAATGTTAATCAGATATTCACTGGTATTTTATTACAACTGTATATGCGGCTATATTCTCAAAATGGGCGCTGAAATGAAATCGAATAGGCTTTTACCAACAACTTACTCTGTAAAAACCAAAATCTGTTTAATTTATAGACTGCTGTCATACTGTCTGGGTCCTTCCTACAGTCCATCACACAAAATTGACACGAAAACGTCAATTTTAGAGGTACAGTGATAATTTGTTCTACTCAGCTCGTTTAATACAGTCCTGATAATGTTGTTAACCTATATAATATATGTATTACGATTTGTCCGATTCTTTAGATGCCGAAACTTTGAAAAAATTCAATACAAATGTATAATTATTTTTGATGTACCATTCGAACGTTGCTGCAGAGTTGAATCAAATGGTGTCAAAATTAATAGAATATGTGAACCACATTTATGTTCGCGAGCTCATACAACCAGAGCCAATGCCTAAGCCTAAGTGTAACTTGCGAACGCACCAAACTTATCACTGTATCTGTAAACTTCACAATTTTCGGCATAGAGGAGTCTATAAGACCGTAGGATTTGATAATACACCTTGCAAACACGTAGGTTCAACCTAAAGTCTGATTAGCAGCAGTTTGTGGTTAATTACTAGCGTCGGGTTTAGGTTTGGTACATAACATCTAATGTATTTCTGACATATCAAGTTCTACTTTAGGATTTAATAATGAAACGAACTCGGACTGAACATGCAGTATTCGCTAAATGTGGCTATCACTTGGAACTCGCTGGAAACGAATTTGGTTTAAAATAGGATTTTATTACGAAGTTTAATAATTTAGAACTCTCGATCCAACCACTGGGTAGTAGCTTGGTAGAGTTTCGGAGCGAGTTGGGGAAGCAAATATTGTTTTATTGTATGTTTTGTTTTAGGTATCCATGGGGTGAAGAAGCATTTGACAAAGCCAAAGCTGAGAATAAATTAATTTTCCTTTCAGGTAGCGTACATAACATACATTTACTTGATACTTTTATTGTTATAATTGCTATGGAGTGAGCGAAACGAACGGAATATTCACTGAGATTGCTAGGAGGCAAAATCGCTAAAATTTTTTGTCTATCGCTGTCACTCATAACTCATTTTCGGATGGACAAATTTCGATAAGTTTTTTGTTTTATAGCAAAAGTGATGTCGATGTGCCCTTTAATTGAATGCGAACAGTTCCGGCCCCATCTTCTGGGTCTAAATGACAGAAAACATGTTTTCAAGTGTTCTTTGCCAAATCTGTTCATACGAGTACTAGCCTTTCGTAGACCCGATTTCTAAAATGTAGTGCATTTCCTTTTTTCTAATTATATATTGCGTGTAAGGGATTAACACTTGTGCATGAATGCTGAATACAGTGATGTGATCATTAGAGTCTAGTGATTTTCAATAGGTTTAGGGTCAATGAACGCGATTTTCAGAATATAGTTGTCTTCAGTTGTTGGTTACGTATTGCGTACAGGTTATCAAGAGTTGTCTATAGAGGTTTTCCGGTAGGCGGAACACGGTCATTTGGTTACCAGCACAAATATTTATTGCGTTGTCAGTTGTTCTTAATGGGTATAGCGTCGACGAGGCTTTAGCATTTTCAATGGGTTCAAGGTTCAAGAGGTCTTAGGGTGGTATATACATCAAACACAGCCTGTTACAGGTGATAAAATAGTAACTCTATCGAGATTGCAGAACGTAGTGAAGTATAGGTACATCTACACTTTTTGCGTACACAGTCAGTGAGCTCTCGATAGCATATATTCATATGCTATATACGGATATCACACAATACCCTACGAGTTAGAACAAAACTAACACCGGCCATAAGTTCCCATTCCCCAAAACCCCAAGTGCAAGCTATCAGCAACGTAACAGGGCGTAACAATAAAATTAGAAATTTTGAATCGAGGAACCACGAGGGTGCCATTCCTCAAAACCCATAACTCCAGATCCGGAGCCTTAATCGAAAAGCAAAAAATAAGCATCAGCATTTGTCATTTTACTATGAAATAAAACATACCGTAGAAAAAATTCGAAAGTTAAGATAAAAATAACCTTGCTTTCGTGAAGGAAATGGGGTGAAAAACCCTCATTGTGACCTCTGACCTCGAACCTTGGTGGCGCCATACCGCTGTACCCATGGAACCATGGGCCTCAGAGTAAAACCGACACCGGAAATGAGTTTTCCATACCCGAAAACCCCCAACTCAAACTTTTCAGCCGCCCAGGATGTCAGAACAAATTTTTTAATTTTGAGTCGAGGAACCACGAGGGTGCCATGCCACAAAACCCATAACTCCAGAACCGGAGCCTTAATCGAAAAACAAAAAAGCGGCATCGGCATTTATCATTTTACTATGAAATAAAACCATCCAGAGAAAAAAATTCGAAAGTTAATATAAAAACAACGTTGCTTCCGTGAAGGGTACTAAAATGAGGTGAAAATCCCTCATTTTGACCTCTGAACCCGAACCATGGGCGTCGTATCCCCGTAGCCATAGAACCATGGGTCACAGAGCAAAACCAGCTTCGGCAATGAGTTTCCCATGCCCGAAAACCCCCAGGTAATACTTATCAGCCGCCCAAGACGTTAGAACAAGTTTTCAAATTTGGGTCGAGGAACCATTGGGGCGCCATACCCCCGTACCTCAACCCCATAAATCCAGAATCGGAGCCTTAATCGAAAAACAAAAAAGATCCATTTTCATTTATCATTTTACTATGACATAAAACCATCCAGAGATAGAAATTTGAAAGTTAAGTTAAAAATAACCTTGCTTCCGTGAAGGGAAATACTAAAATATATACTAAAATGAGGTAAAATGGGGCAAAAAACCCACATTTTGACACCTTACCACGGAACCAGATTCCAAATCAAAACACGCTCGGGGATACAGGGCAAATAGACTATATCGGTTCGAATGAGCCCAAGATCACGAAAATCGGTTATGTCGTTCCCGTATTATGGCCGATCGCACACACACAGTCGGAATGTAAAAGATTTCACCCCTGCAACACACAATCTCCACTACGTTTCACTACGTTCTGACAGAATGATAATTTAAAAATGAAACAACGGTTGCTGCGTTTTACCCTCGCTTGCGAGGCACTAGTTATTGTGTAAAGGGAAAAATATATTACATCATTGACAGCTAGATGTAGAGTATAATTATTTTCGATTTGCTTTGTTAGGTTTCAGTAGGCGCTTAATGTTACATTTTACATGCGTTAGTGACGAATATACTCTGGCATGTCCCGATATAAGACATAAATTGAATGTCAGTGAAGTTATTAATCGTCTTAGTTTAAGTTAAATAATTAATATATTTGGTTTTTTGTCCATGCTCCCGTATGATTTACTATGAACCATTGTTTCATTCACAGGTTGTCTGACTAACAATGTTATGTTGCCTAATTTGACAGCGTAACTTTTATTAAGTTATATATAAACATCTCATAAGAAATAATTATGAAATGCGAAGTGTAGTATTTTGACATGATGTTATGAAAGTTTAATAAGTTCTTTTTGTGAAATTGTTGTGACGCAGTTAGTGTGTGCATATAATGTAATGTAGTTATTATCTTCCTATATTATTTCCTTCTTTGAAATAACGCAGGAAGATATAACACAGTATTTGCAATAAGTGTGGAAAATGCTGTTCAATGTTGTACATAATTATTTACACAGATTGCAGAACCTAAATTACAGAAATTTTTGTGATTGTACTTGAAGCTTGTTGGTCTAATCTCAAACGTGAAGGCGATGCACACTAATGATGATAAAATGTGATGATTCATGATGATTCCCGTAATATACAGTAAGCGCCAGAAATAACTGGTGAGCAAATAGAGTGGTCAGTGCTGTAACATTTGCGAGTAGTGAGTGAATATCGAGGCAGCTGGCGGCTACTATGTACATTTTAGTAAATACAGTAGTCGTCAAAAATGACTGTCGCTGGCTCGAAACTCGCTCGCAACTTCTTCGAGACTGCTCGCGGCCCGCTCGGACATTACTCATTCTGGAATAAAACGATTACTAATTTGAATAGTTTCGAAATTTCACATAAGACAATAATTTCTGGCTTTTGGGTTTTTAAAACTAGACAATTTCAGCTATATGCCCATTACATAATAAAACAAAACTATATTAGAATTAAGCTTATGATTCGCAAACTTGCTAAAATTTAGTCGGCTACTCAACATGCCATTGGTGTCACGTCATGGAACGAGAGTCCTTTGAAGATCCGGAAATCGGTTCTTTGATGAATAAGCTCTACGTCAATATTAAAGTTGATCGCGAAGAACGTCCTGACGTTGACAAAGTTTATATGACATTTGTGCAGGTATATTAATTTATTATAAAGACAGTGTTGTCATTTTTAGTCGGTACTACTAAACTGATATTGTTTCGTTACACCTGTTATGTTTATTTTTGTGTCTTCAAAAGTTTGTCTTACGAATTTTAGTGATATATCAGTTTTTATTATACCGTTAAAACTTTAAGTGCCGTGAAAGAATGTTGTGTTGGTAAACTCGATAGACATGTAGATGCCATTCGAAAACGCTTTACCTTTAGAAGGTATTAAAATGTTATTTTTGAACGTAATAAATGCACTCCTTACTAAACACGGTGTTAGTTACACTGCGCGCCAGAAATTACGCATTGAGCGAGTGTCGAACTAGCTCGCTTGATATTTCGAAACTATTTAAATTAATAATTCTATTTTTAGAACAAATTCATTTCGAACGAGTCTCGAGAGGGCGACAGACATTTTTGGCGGATACTGTACAATAGTTTATTATTATTATGTTTGTACGGTGTAACGCTATAGCACCAATACAATAAGTTAACTTATTTTCAGGCAACAACTCGACATGGTGGCTGGCCGATGAGCGTTTGGTTAACGCCCGACCTTCAGCCTGTAATGGGTGGAACATATTTCCCACCTGATACCGGATTCAGGCCCGGGTTTAAACATATTCTTACAACAATCGCCAACATGGTATGTGTGCCTTGAATGTTTGCAAGCATTACTACATCACCTAATGAGTTTAGCAACGAATTTAAAATTTTTTACAACTCTGGAATTACGGAATACCAGTAATATAGGGTATCAGTTAATGATTACAATCGCAAATTTATAATGACTCGATACTTCGTTTATGGTATTTACTGCGATATTATAGGCAAGTTTTTGAAATTGTTTGGACAATGCGGTAATTAATTTGTTAACAAATGTCGTAAATTATAGAACCAATTTCTGTACGATGTATGTTGTTTCCAGGGAATAACCGGAACCGAAATTTACTGGAACCGGAACCAGCAACCGGAACCGTTCATTTAAACCGGATCCGGAACCGGAACCGGAACCTGATCTTCGAAATTTATATATATAGTAAAACAGATGATGGAAGAAATGAAGGTATAGTGCATTTAAAATGCATTAAAAATAATTTTTACATTATACTTAATGTATTGCGATGGTATTATTGCCTTTCTCAAACTTTAAAGAGACTGAGCAAGCTAATAATGTTTATTTATCGATCAAATATGTCGGTTTTTGGGCATTCAGAGCAAAAAATCTCTTCCACTATACACCATTGCGTATACTGCGTCAAATCGAATGTGCTTACAAAGCTTGGAGCGTAGAATACACACTTTCGCTCTGTCTCCAGTCGCCTCCCTTTACTACATATACGTTTGTTGCATGTTCTTCTGTAGGAAACTTAAAATTATTGGTTTATATGATTCTAAGAGAAAATAATAGATAGAAGGTTATTTTCTGATCAGTGATCAGAGATACTGTTTAGGCTAGCGTTGGACAAACAGTGCCCGTCAGTTAGATCATAATGATGATAACTTTCTAATCAGAATGCTATAAATGAAACACACTGTGATGCTGCTCGCACAGTTTCAATGAATACAGTTCATTGCCACGAAAGCAGTTTCTAGCTGCGTTGCAGATAACGTTAGTTTACTTCAATTTAGACTGATTTACCAAGGTTACAAGCGCACCGGCTGATGCTTGACGCAATTTATGTTAGCCAAGCATAGGCTAAGTACTTCTACGTAAGCCATACTCTGTTACCGAGTTGGACTGGTATAATTCAAATGTATCCCACACACTTTTGGATGTGTGAAATAGCTGCTACAAGCATCGACCTGGCTTTGATTTAACAAACTCCTGCAGGTTATTATGAAAAATTCCTGCTCTAATTATGTGCCCTACTTACGTTTCACACGGCTAATTGGTTAGTTAATCTTTTCTTTTGCTTGGTTGTATTAGAGCTTGATCATTGTATAATATATATTACATATGTTTGGATTACAGGATGAAGCAAAAACCGTGGAAAATTTCAAACATAATTTTTTAACCGGAATTCCGGTTCCGGTATGGTTTTGCCCTTTGCCGGAACCGCAACCGGAACACGATTTTCGCCGGAACCGGAATTCCGGTTGCTCCCTGGTTGTTTCATACTTCCACAATACTCGCAAGGAAGGACATCGCTTTTCGTCGCGAGCGAGCAACGACCTAACATGGAGTGAGCAACGATCATTTCTTGCGGATATTGTATAACTGGGTTCTTGCTACTGGGGGTGGTCTAGGGAGTCCTGCAAACTGGCCAGAAGCCCACGCTGAAGCTCGGCACCGGGTCGTCTCCCAGGAATTTTGTGTTGTCACGGAAAATTCTAAAACTACGTTTCTGGAGTTGTGAACGACAGTGTTTGTTCATTTAACATTCGATTTTGGAGACTCAAATGTAGGTTTTGAGGTAGACTGAATATCGTTTTGTGACCATTTTGAGTCAATATGACTGCGCCATACCTTTTTAGGTGGTTTCAGTGTGATTAACGTCAACCATTGACGAATCATATTTACAGAAAAAAATTTTATATCGTCACACCTAAGTTATGCTGTGGTTTATTAGCCTTCATATAAGATATTACAGGTGTTGTAGCATGCGATACGTGATGTTCTTCAACTGCTATCAGACCAGCATTGTAGAATTTTATAGGTTTTGTGGTGGCATATAGATCAAACGCAAAGCCTGTTACAGACGATTACAGATAATGACCACTTGATGAAACCTATTCTGCTTCGATTCACCCTCGCGTGCGAGATACTAGTTATATTAATTATAATTATTGAAAATAGTTTGCCAAAAAATCTAAAAATGTGTCTACGTTCTCGGCAGAGAGTTTTCGAGCTCCCCAAGGCTTTCGGCGGTTCCCCTAGGTCATTCCTCCAGGTAAATTTTGGCTTCCCCAGGTCAATCACCCTTCAACACCAGATATTTTGAGGTGTCATCAGAAAGGATCGTCCTACCAAAAAACCGTTTTAACAAAATTCAATACTAGTTCTTATATTAATGAAAAAATCCTAAATAAAATAGAGCGCGGCCTGTTCGCTAGGTAAATTAAATATGGAACAAAAACAACGAATGTAAATACATGAAAAATACGAAAATATGTGATTATAAAACCGCCAAAGGACATTTGGTTTCTCCCCAGGTAAACTGTGGAAAATTACCCACAAGGTACATATTTCCTGTTCCCTTCAGGTAGAACCGGGGGCAGCTCAACTCCTTTAGGTAATAAGATTTTGGTCCTGTGGGGTGGCCAATATATCCCTGCATACGTGTGATGTCTCTTTTCAACTAGAGTAATATTTAATGTGGAATAGTTTTATAACCTTGCGTTTCAGTGTTATACATATCCATACTACTAGGTTTGGAAATCATAAAAAATCGTGTCTGAACGAGCAAATCCCTGTCTAGGCGCGTGTTTGTCGTATTATTGAGGGCTATATTATTACACTGTGCGCTTCAGTGCAGGAATTGGCAACTATGTACCATCAAAACCGGACTTTTATATATTAAAATATAACAAAGCAAAATGCTCACTTTAACGCCTGAACCCTAGCTTGGTAATAAAAACCATAATTTACCGAAACTAGGAATAATTCGTAAACGCATGATGGAGCTTCGTTGGGATCGTCTGTGTCGTACCTTTAGCATGGATATAGCCGAAAGTAGTAAAAATTCACAACGATAAGTATATGTCTTTGCTACAATATACACATTCTAATAGGTTACCGATCACGTTCATAAACCTTTGAAGTTTATGCAAAACCCAATTTTGTTGGCCTTTAGTACACTAGAGTACACTAAAGGCCAAGGGTAGTTGGGAATAATTTAAAAACAACTTGATTTTCAAGCACAAATATAGTAATTTATCGGTAAATTAGTAGTGGTAAGATGTTAAGACAGTGGAATCTGCTTAATATCGCGACATTTCAGATTTCTCATATTATCGTCGGCGGTATGTCGAGGTCTATTTCAGCCTTACCGCCTCCTTTTGCAGCAACATAACTGACGTTGTCTGTTATACTAAGATCTAACAGCATTTTCGTAGACCGAGGACTTAGATACCACCCGTGTTTTAGAGCACCATATCCCGACCGCTTTGTTTTTGGACCACAAAACTCAAATACGGCATGTTATTGAGAGGGGGATCACTTGTAACACCAACCGATAAAATATTTAACATTAACTGTCGGCGTTACGGCTTCCTGCGCGGATATGGGTAAGGTTTATATCAGTAGTATAAGAACAAGGAAGTAGATAATTTTGTGCAGTGTGGGAGAAGGTTGAAATCGACTTGCTATGCACCGCTGAATGTAATATGGAAAATCTGATGAGTGTCACGGTTTTCAGGAGATTGGTCCTTACTCGGCTTTGGCAACATCTTTTTCAGTGGCAAGATAAGCGAGAAGATCTCAAACAAAGTGGGTCAAAAATAACGGAAGCCCTGGCGTCTAGCTGTGTTACAACAACGTCAGGAAGCGGTGAAGATATAAATGCTGATAACGCAGCAAAAAAGTGTGCTGATATGCTGTTGGCTAGCTACGATACGAGTTGGGGTGGATATGGTTCTGCTCCAAAGTTTCCGCAGCCAGGTATGCATTGTATAAGCAATACCCGCAGTTAAGCTTATGCAAATTTTATATCGAAGCATCGTATTAAAGCCTGAATGTCACGTTCAGAAATAATAGCAAATCCTTTGTGAAAAAGTTGCGAGTGGTTGTTTTAACAACTAAAACAGATTTTTTGTGAATCGTACGCAAAAGGTTTGCTTTAACCTCATTGCATTCAGATTTTTTTATATATAACAAATTTCCGAACTGTTAGAAGGCACTTCAGATGGTAGCCGTACCGTACACAGTCGATCGAATTCAGAACGTTTTTTATCGTGCGAGGTCAGAGGTCAGCTATTTGGACGATTTCTAACGTAAATTAAGTATAAGTAAAGGTTAGATTTATATACATGAATATCACAATACGTCACAACATGTATATATAGCAATGAAGTCATACAAACGTTTACAAGTGACTCGTTACGAAGAAAGCATTCAGTCTTTTGGGGGAAGAAGGTGAATAAGATGAATATATATCATATGTAATCACCTTGCGCCGATTGGGGAGCCAATGCTTCATTGGTCCGCGATTTCCGATTCTGCCGATCTTGCGCCGCACCGCGCAGTATTTAGATTGGTCGGCTCCGCCATGTTCGCCATGGCACATCCTTGAAAACACGCTCCATATCTGACACTAGCTTGCCCGCGTGGCCTCATTCATGACGGAAGTGGTACTGCCAGGAGCGCCTTCTTTGGTAGTCTGTCATCTTGCATGCGCAGCACGTGCCGGAGCCATTTCAACCGTTGCTTTTTGACCTAGACTCCGGGTTGCGTTTGTTGACCGCTCATGTCGCGCAGTGAAGATGTGGTCGAGCCTGCCCAATATTCGTCTGAGACACGATCGCTCAAAGATATTTAAGGCTTGCTTGTACGTGACTGATCATGTCTTCCCAGCGCTGTAAAGCAACGTTGGATGGATGCATGCTTTGTAGACCTTCATTTTGCTTGCTATCGAGATCTCTGGCTTGCACGATAAGTCTTTCTGTAATCGGTTGAAAGCGACTGAGGCTATCGCAATACGATGTGCTATGTCTGACGCTGATGACCCGGAACCTGTAATTACCGATCCGAGATAACCGAACGAGTTGAAATTCTCAATGGGTTCTTCGTCGAGGAACACATTCGGTGTTGTTCAGCAGCAGCAAACTATGATCTTCGACTTTCGGGCGTTGATATTTAGCCCAACTCTGTTGCCACAAGGCTGTATGATATCTATTTGCGTTGGAGTTCGCCTTCGGTATCCAATTCGTGAGTCATCGCTTATAGCTACGTCGGTGTGCTCTTTGGATAGCTGGGCTAAGACCCAGTCCACCACAAAGCCAGAGATGACCAGAGACTGAATGGATCCTTGCCGGACGCCCGTATCGATTGAGAAGGCTGGCAAGTTAGCATTACCAACTCTAACGTTACTTTTGCTTCCGGCGTACATTTTTGCGATAATCGCGATCAACTTTGTTGATACGCCGTCCGCTTCTATAATGTTGTAAATCAGCTGCGGTCAACTGAATCAAAGGCAGACTTAAAATCGACGAAGGCAACGTATGGCTGCTATCGGAACTCATGCCGCAGCTGCAAAAGTTTGAAAGTTTGACGAAACTTTGATATTTGGACTATGCAACCTCTGCCGGCTCGAAACTCCGCCTGGTTTTCTCGGGTGACTCGATCGCCCTGCTTTCTGTACTGTTCGAGGACTACGGATTCCAGGGATTTGAATGCGATGCTCAGTAGCGAGATGCCTCTATAATTCTGGCATTGACATTTGCTGCTTTTTTTGAAAAAGGCATAATGTCTGCTGTTCGCCAGAAATCGGAGATCTTTCTAGACGACCACACGCGTCGGAACAGCACGTGAAGCCAATCGACAAGGGATTGTCTACCTGCTTTGAACACTTCTGGTCGAATAACACCCTCTACAGACGCTATGTTGCTTTTAAGCTTCTTTATGGCAGAACATATTTCAACTTTAGAGGGTGGCGAGCCTTCTTTTGCTGTGTAATACTAGTGCCATCCTAATTCACCTTTGCAGATAGGTTGCTCTGGCGGTTCCGCATTCAGCAGGTCATGGAAATGTTCTGCCCAGCGTTCGATTTTTTCCAAGGAATTGGTTGGGCGATTGCCGTTTTTTGTCCTCGATAACATCGCTGATACTGCTAATTTTTTTGCGTGAACGTTTTCACGAGATTGAAGAATTTGATGTAGTCCCCTGCGATGGTTGCTTTATTGAGGTCATATGCGAAAGTTTTTCACTTTCTGTCTTTGTCAGAGGACAGGCTTGCGTCCAAGGTTTTCTTTACAATTGGCCTTTGAAGGTTGTTGCCAGTCCTGGTCAATTTTGTGGCGGTCGCAATCGATTTGTCAGAGATCCAACGGACTTTCTTCTTTGGCTGCGAACGGGCTGAAGCTTGTGCTTGAGTTGATAACGTAGAAGACAATTCGGACCAGATTTGGTCAGGTTTTATTCCACTCTAGTCTAGTTCCTTGAAACGAATGCACAGCGCAAGTTGGAAGGCTGTTTGCGTATTTGCCTCGCGTAGTTCTATAACGTCAATATTCGGACGTTTCGGCGATGCGCGGCAAACAGCGTTGAGCTAGAACCGCAGAGTCATTACAACCAGCGCATGGTTCGTTGGGAAGGTATTACCACAGCATGAACTGGCGTTTGTAATCGACGTTTTCCATCATTTTTGCACATGGTAGAACTCGATCTGTTTGCGCTGACCTCTTGGGCTATATAATAGTACTTTTACAATAAATATGATTTAATAAAACGCGTTGCGTATTTTATAGTATATTTTAAAGGTTTTTACAAAATTATTTGTAACCAAAATCGAGCATACATATATTATTTCATAAATATTATCGGAATTTATGATCATATTAATAGTATATAGTTTATTTCCAATCATCTGGATCTAATAATGATTCGGCGAAGTGATTGGGAATATCAATATTGCTGTGCATAATTTTTTTATATTGCATCCTGTTTTTACTTACATTTTGGTTTCTATTGTTTTCAATTATCCTGTCGAGATAATGTGTGTAATGTTGTCCGCTGGTATTGTATATAATATTGTTCTCGTTAATAGCCAACTTTATGAATATAAATGACTTTGAATATGACACAATGACTGCGCTGTCCAACCCATTAGCCATTGGACGATAAGACTGTTGGCAGTTCTTGATCGGTTTCCGTCTGGTCTTTGGTCTTTACTTGCGTTAAGGCCTGAATCGCGTAATGTCGCTTTAGTTATCGATTAGAAATAACACGCACCTCAAGCCACCTCAAAGTGGTATTTTATTTTAAGCGTCATTTCACGCTATGATGTCCTTTTGGTCGGGGGGTAAAAGTGGATATTTTGGTCTATAGCACAGAAACGGGCAGGGAACTGACAAAAATGTTATTTACGCCAGGAAGCCTCATTACTTAGGTATTTTAAACAACAGAAATTTTTTGGCCTCACACACGCCATAAGGGGCTGGACATCCACATAAGTCCCAAATTGACAAAAACCGTAATGACTAATTTTACAACCTGTTTTTTCCGGGTAATGGTGTGGCTCGATATTAGAAATAATTGCCTTAATTCTTTTTTGTGCAGAATCAGTCAGGTCTACACTACGTTTTCAGTTACACAAATTTCAAATCTACACCAATCCTGGAGAGTGGGAGCGGCCGACATGGAATGAACCCCATTTTTACCCCCCGACCAAATTCTTTTTTTTGGTCATTACTCGTTACTTATGCACGGTACATAAACGTTATTCATAGATCATACCTATCCTCTGGGTACCTTTTGAAAAAATATTAACCCACGGGCTTCTTGTTACTTATCCCGGCGCCAAGGTTAAAAGATCGATTTTAGCACATTTGATTACCCCCGACCATTACTACCTTGGGGTATGGTGGAGTGAGTACAACTCTCTTAATTTGTCTGTTATGGTTCATTCCCATGAGGAAGAGATCTGAGCTCTATCTCACGGCCGACCTGTTGATCTCAGACTTTTACCCCCCCCCCTCCGACCACACTATTACCCCCCCCGACCACCACCAAAAATTTTGAAAAATCGGCCATGTGACGGTATTTCGATGAAATTTCGCGCCTTTAGTTGATATTGTGGCATGTTACATTGTGGCACTGCATTTCGGCCACATATGATACAAAATTATTTTTTTGAAAATTTTGAATTATACCCCCCGACCACGTTACCAGGCATGTACACTGGCAATTGGTATGCATGTACCGTATTATTTTTGGATGAAATAATGGAGTGGATGGTGTGAAAAAGACAGCTGAGTGTTGCTTCTAGAATTTTTGAGTGATTTTGAACGTAAATAAAAAATTTACCTCCCCCCGACCAAATTTGCACCCACCCCGACCACATTATTTTTGGATGAAATAATGCAGAGTAGATGGTGTGAAAAAGACAGTTGAGTGTTGCTTCAAGGATTTTTGAGTGGTTTTGAATGTAAACAAAAAATTTGCCCCCCCCCCGACCAGATTTACTCCCCCAGTTACTTGTGGCACTTTAACATGTCTGGCAACGGGAATACTGTAAATTTTTTTGCATAACACTTGCCCAGGCTAAACTATCGATACAAAAAGCTACCCTTTATGGCCGCATCGTGTCCATTTAGTAACAGCTATAAATCGCCACCACTGTATTTTAGAAGTGATAAGTTCGACCAAAGAATAGGCATAATAAGCTTTATTTTTGACATACAGAGCTCGACCAAGCCTCATTTTGACGCGCCGATAGGCTGCACGAGATGTATAATTACAAAATGGAGGCTATATTCAAACTGTGGCTTGCCAGAAGCCATTTCACGTCTGATAGGTGGGACATCAGGGACTGGTAGTTGGGAAGCTATAGCATCAGAACGGTTAAAAAATTTACTATAAGGACCTAAAATTCGGAATCCTTGACGTTTTTTGGTCATACGGAGTAAAAATGAAGATAATCGGAGCCAAAAAAGTTATTAGTCATTTTTTCTTGGATAAAAGGACATCGTAGCGTGAAATTACTCTTAAACTACATATGTCGATTTAATTATTATGCTATCTTCCCTGTCGCTTACACAAAATTTGTATAAACCTTCATTATTTTTATAGTCGCAGCTTAAGAAGTGCAAAAATTCACTGCCTCAATAACCCTTTTAACAACAATCTCGCTTAGATTTCTCTGCCTTTCTGCCGGGCCGTATGTATTTTGACTACAATAATTTAATTATTTTATCATGTCACCAGCCTGTTGTTGTGACTTATTGGCATCAAATCAATATTGTATTCTGCCGTTACAAACATGTGGTCGGAATACAGTGCTTGGCGACAGTGTTCATAACAGCCATTCGAGGATTAAGTGCTAATGCTAGCGCACTGTCAACATTTTTGCAGAAATTCTTTTATATTAGTTTTTTAAAGTTCGATGTTTGTGTACAGCTTATTTCTTCACTGGTACATTCACTACAGCCTGCTGGTACGACTTCACTTTATCTCGTATCATCTTTATGACTGTATATCGCTCCTAATATAAAGATGTATTTTCAAAATTCATTCACGATTAAATGCAACTGCGTTCCCTTACTTCGCGACATAAATTTATAACTGCCTCGGTATGAATGTATTTTAAGTCTATCTTGCTCTTGGTGCTTCGCTTCATCCATCTTAACCTCTGCTTACCACGACCTTTTAGGGATAAATTGTTTTATTTTGTTTTTAGCGTTACATCCTGGGTAATACGTATTGGCCGGTATTTGTACATTTTCTAATCTAAGTCGTTTGGTTATAGCAGGGTCATTGGTGATGTCTATAACATATTTTTGACGTAATATTTTTAGACAAGTGTTTCTTTTTATTACTTTTTGACCTAGCAAAATAATTATTCTGTTATAACATGTACACAAAAAAGCTATTGCGCTTGATGTACATCTACGACGGCGTATGGAGCCGAAAGAGTTGTTTTTGTGAAAGCGACTGAAGCATAACTACAACACTCGACAGAAATGACTATCGCCCTTATTTCGAGTGAGCATCGAGCGAATATCGGTGTACTCGGGGGTACTGTATGCAACAAATACATACCAATTCAGCTGATCTTGTTAAATGGAAATACAGAAAACTACATTTTGGTATTGACATAAAGATAAATATTTTAGTTAATTTTTATTTCCTGATGCGATATTACCTTGCAAACAAAGATACAACAAACGGAAAATCTACACTCGATTCTTTCAAATCGACACTCGCCTATATGGCAAAAGGTGGTATCCACGATCATGTTTCGCAGGTTGATGTTGATTATGTCGATTAATATAATTATTAACTACTATGGCCGGCTACGTTTTAGTCTTTAGCTATTTAACTATTTTGGTCTTGCTATGTTTGATAACAACGCGAAAATAATTTTTTATCGATTCAGTTGAAACTGCTGATGATACAGTTTTTATTATAATTTTAATTATTGCTATTGCATTGGCATAGATGGCATCTACTTCCAAAAAAATTGTTTTACCTCAAATTGTTGAAACTGAAAATGTTCTTAGTCAACATTTTGGTATGTCATATTTTCGTTTGAAGAACGTTGCTTCACGGTGTGAGTCAAAGTTCCACCGTCACGTCATGTTTCATGGTGGATTTCAAACCTACATTTTTTATTTCTCGTCTCAGACGAAACACCGTTGATAGGACTCGGGCCATTTGAGTCGTGTTAGATGCTAGTAAAACGATTGAACAGTAGAGTCCCGTTTATCATTAATATAAGGGGTACCACGATATTGGTATGCAGTATTCATATGGCTCGTATGGATAATGAATATGTGATATTTTTACATATATATCCCATACAAGCATGAGGTCCCAGGGAACAGCCGATCGGCGGGTGGGGTGGGAGGGGGCGCTAGGCCAGTTGGGAAATTTTCGAAATTTGTTGGGACCAAAATTTTTTCCAATTTCAACGGCGGCGTACAGCGCACGAGTACAATGAAAAGCTGAATAGTGTTACACGCTGCAGCGCATTCGACTCTTGATATTATTAAGCTTACATTGTCATCACTGTATTTTTCGTTTCGTTGTCGACCAAAATTCTCGGGGTCGGAAATGCGACAGTGAAGTAGCAACGTTTTATGGGAGAAAGCAATCGACCCATTCATCACTATTCTGAAACCCGGGTTATCGGTATGTGCAGCTACGGATTCATGGTACTTTCTGAACGTCAAAAAGGACAAGAGCAATTTAACATTATTCTAAATATTTTTAAAGGATTAACTTGATGTTTGGAAAAAATAACATTTTAATGATAAAAATTCCGCTACTTTGAGGAAAACTGCGAATTTTGGCCTAATTTTTCGGACGCGGTGAAACGATGTCAAAAAAATCTGGTAAGAACTATAGATTACGACATGTTTAGGTTTGTGTACTATTGTTCTGTTTTGTTTCGGAGTTAACTGAAGTCTATAATTTAAGGCTGTTCTGACAAAATTTTACGATAGGGAGTAATTCAGTTATAATTCGACAAGATGTAATTTTAAATTATTCAAATTAATTTAAAATAATATTTAATTTAATGTTATTAAATTTGAGTATACATAAAATATTTATAAAATCGGCTGAATTTGTGTCAAATAATGTCCAATTTAATGTAACAACGTATCCTATCGTATTATTGTTTTAGGGATTTCATCGGTACTCTACCGACCGACGTTGGCACGTACCGCATTTTGAAAAAATGCTATATGACCAAGGTCAACTTGCGGTCGCGTATGCAGAAGCGTGTCGGGTGAGTCCTAGCCATTAACGAACGACGTCTCCAAACTATTTGTACATTATATACTAAGAACTAAATATTACGCGAATTTATTATTATGCATTTTCCAGTAGGAACTCGGAATTATCGGACGCCTTTATGCTATTTCTGCGCTTTATGGAAATGCACGAGCGTAGTTTCCACTGCGCGAATGGGAAAATCAAAATCGTCAAAATTTATTGTTTTGTTCTGTCGCTGCCATTCACAGCTTATCTTTGGATGGATGGATTTCGACAACACTTTTTGGTTTGATAGCAAAAGTGATGATGTTATGCCCTTTAGTTGAACGCGAACAGCTGTCACCCCATCTTTGATGTCAAAATGGCAAAGACTTTTTTGTGGGAGCGCTCCCTGTTTTGTCATGGATACGGTTCGTCTACCCTTTGCCAAAAGTAGCATTTTTTTTCAAATTTCTGCACGTTATTGCGTGTTTTTTACCTTAGAATGGGTACTTATTAGATTATCAAGCACGCTGGATATGATTGCGTTGTGTTATCTAGGGACCAAATTGACCACATTACACCGTTTTATGGGGTTTCAAGCGCTTTAAGGTCGACAAACTCGATTCCAAAAATGTTGTATATTTTCATTTGTTTGGCGTTTGGTACAAGGCGTCAACATAATATTGTCTATATCGGTTTTTAGTTGGCCGAATACGACGATTTGCTTATCTAGAGTCCAACGCGAATATTTCGCGCCTTTTCATACATTTCACACATAGCATAGAGTTTATGAACCCGATTTATAGAATATAGCCTGTCTTCAGTTGTTCGGTACATGGCATCAAAAATAGTGTATAGAGAGGTTTTTAGGTATGCTGAATACAATGGTTTGGTTATCTCGAGACCAGCACAAATACTTCATGCGTTGTCAGTTGTTTTTGATGGGTTTAGGGTCGATGATGGTTAAATGTTTCAATGGGTTTAGATATTGAGAGGTTTTTGTTATGTGAAACACAGCCTGTTACAGGTGATTACACAAAATTATAACTTAAAAATGAAATCACGCTTGCTCAGTTTCACCCCCGAACGCGAGATATTAGTAAACCAGACTTACTAATATGGTAAGATAACTCATTCCGAGGTTGATTCCAAACTTTGCTCGCTAGATATTCATACTAATTTAAATATTATAAATACTATAATAATAGGTTGAATTTATCCTGGTGTTTACATTTAACACACCAGTATGCCGAAATAAGCTATTCCATATTTAATCTTTAAGCGATGTTTTGATGAGATTTTGTACTAATCGGGCTTTGGCTTTACTCTTTCTTAATAAATCGGTCAGGGGATCACGAGGCTGGCACTCCAGTTTGCGTTATTGGCATCACTTTAGAAACGTTGCGGGAGTTATTTGGTATGGAAACTAGTGATGATAATTAGATGCCTGATAATAACAATGAAACTAGATGCCTGATAATTCAGGGCTTGAATTTCCAAACATAATTTATCTGCCACCAATAAACTGTTAATGTTTAGTATAGGTATTGTGCGCGTACAAACGTAGATGTGACTTCCTGGATGATTCAACTAAAGTGATTCCCTCATTAGTTAAGTCAGGCGTGTATGTTATTGCTGGGTTATGTTTTGTTCAAAAGTGTATTAAACATGACTCAATAAGCAGTAGATAATAAGAATAATAGTTTCGTAAAAGTAATTAATTTGTTCTTTTTGCCAGGGTTATCTACATGTTTTAAAAATAATTTGCAGAGAGTTTTATTGAAAATTTTACATGTAGCTTTTGAGCAGTGAATACTTATGCTTGTAGAAATATCGTTCCTGATTGAGCATGTTTATCTTATAAATAATATAGAAGAATTAGGCACATTTGCGTTTGAAGTTTGAACCTCCATGTCCGTAGTTTTATTGCCGCTCAGTATGTTCAGTTCACTATGTAAGGAATATAACACCAGGAGCATGATTGTTTATTTTTGTTAATTTATCGTCTGACAAAGGAATTAATTTTTGTTTGTTTTTCCGCAAAACTGCGACTTTGAAACGAACTCAACTTATATCGTTGTAATATTATTGTTACCTGCTTGGCCGCCTGGTACGTATTATTGAGATTCGTTAAATTGTTTTATTAATTTCATAACATGTGGGAATCGCCGCAAAGTAACAATGTTTGGACAGCGGCTGTGGTTAATACGAATATTTTTCAACCATAAAATAAATATAAGTTGTGCACACCAGTACACTTTGCTCCACCCTTTAAGTTAATATAATCCTGGGATTCTGCTGTATGTAGCTTCCACAATTTGTTTACCAGAGCGATAGTGTTCTTCCACGCTTCTATAGAGTTGGTTATGTTTTTCAGATTGAACGATCAGATTATTTTGCAGAAATCGTCGAAGACATACTGCTCTATGTTACTCGAGATTTGAGCAACCCGGTAAGCTGTGTGTATTTTAAACAAAAACTTTGTAAGCAATGCGGCATCGTACGCCTTTGTTTTGCTCATGAGTTTTATATCAATTTTATAATATTTGCAGTATCGTCACGAAACAGCACCTATAGAAATTGTATACGATACACTTTCGCCAATACTGTTTCGCTATGCTGATATAGAGCGTCGATCACTGACTTCCAGTCTAATATGCTAAATTAAACATTTGTTATGACGGTTCTCCAGGGGTTTATTAAAGCGTATGTTTCGAAATGGTAGTACTATTTTTAAGTGATCGCGTTCTTTTGTCTCTGAAGAACACTGTGTTTTCTTTTGTGAAACTAGTAGATGGAAAATTTCACCTTTTCCTCCTCCCACTCCTAGCCGTTGCCTGATCTAATTAGTTACCTACTTAGTTGGGCAATTAATCATTCCACCACCAGTGGTAATTAATCACCTGTTTTTAACAGCTCATTAATCATCTCATAATATCACACATTTTTTAATTTGGTCAAGTATTTTTATTCAATTATTACCTATAAAGAAATATTTTTTCAAATGATGTAATTAATCAAATAACGTTATTTTTTTCTATTATGCCAAAAAAATTTTGGTAATGATGTAAATGGAGTTGCAGGATGTATAACGCCGTACCTGTGCAATAGGTAACCAAGCAATATTGAAGACAAACTATATTCTTAAAATCGGGTTCACTGACTCTAAACCATTGAAACCCTATGAAAAGGCATGAAATATGCACGCTGGACTGTAAATAACTATATGTACTGTATGAGCTATTTTATGTTAATCATTGCATTCCTTTAACATTTGTCCCGGAAAAAACAACAGTTTATTGTCAAAACATTGTTCATTACATATAAAACTGATCTATTAGGACCTGAAATACGGTTGTTTGTTCCTCCAGAAGTTTCCATTTTGTTATTTAAAAAAATTTTCCGAGAAATTATAAATATTATAATTCTAAACATAACTTTACAGACTGTTTATGTTTTTTGATTTGTCAATGCGCGACGGTTTGTGCTTACGTGTGCAGTGATAGTTAACATGTTATTCGACCATATTACTTCGTTATTTGGATAGGTTCATATTTGGTTTGTCGCTGCAGCTTTGGCTTACAAAAAATTGTTATAATGTTAAAAATGGCCGAAATATTTTACATTAACGCTTAGTACGGAACAAAACAAAAATTTCGTCTGTGCTTCATGTCCCATTCTGTAGTTGCAAGGTACTACCTACCTAAATTCTACTAATTTTTTTTGTTACAAATTTTATTAACCTACATCTTTCCAGTGATTATTATCCTTTTTGTGTTAAACTTTTTCGTTTTTAGCTGGGTAAGTAAATACGTTTTGGATTTTTGGTGATCAGTCCAGGTGTATGTGTTTTTCTTTATTCACATATTCGTATACAGATATATTCATAGTCATGACCACCTCCATAATTTCCGTGAACACACCCCTGAAACTAGTCAGGCTTTGCAATGAACAAAATGTACAAAAGTGCAAGTTAAGATACGTTTATGTTAGAGACGCAATCAGTTCTACCTAGAATTGTTAAATAGTGAACGAAGAGGTTTACCATTCAGCCCAGTTATCTTGCTAGGTTATTATTTTGCACCAGTTTAAAAGCTCAGACCGATGACTTGGCTTTTAATTATGGTAAATAGATGTGGAATTGTCCGCTGGCATGTAGCTATGACTTCCATTTGTGTCCATCAACACTATCTCCCAATCATCCAAACAAGTATATGCCGGTTTTTCCAGTATTGAGGTTGAGATTATAATAAAAGATTATAATTATTGTATGCTTTTAGAAAAATCATATTACAACTTTTATGCGATTGTCAATAATGATACCAGTGTTCAAGTAAACGGAGATGAACCCACCAATATTGATAACACCACTTCCACACCATCTTACAAAGATAATGCGATTTCAGCATTACCGACAACAAACATTTATTGAGCAACACAGTTAACCTATCAACATCACGGATATATAGCTGCCATCTAGCAACCCTGATGCTATAATCAGTGATGATACCGATGTTCAAATGGATGAACATGTGTTCATCAATATTGATAGCGCCACTTCCACAGCGTTTAGCGAAGATAATGCCATTTTAGCATTACTAGACACAAACGTTTTACATTTTATTGAGCAAAACAGCCAAACTATAAGCTGTGCTCATCTAAATATAGCTAGCTAGTTAGCAACACTGAACGAAAACCTCAATCCGGCTACGTCATTTCGCGCACTTTTTCAGATGCGTGCGCTAAAGCTTTCAATCATATCTCGATACTCTGATGGTGGTTCATCGATGCGTGCTATATGCTAACAGGTGTGAAATGAACACGTGTGTTCGTTTAATTAAAATCCTGTTGTCAAAAGTTTTTCACTACCGTGTTTCGTTTTATATGAGCATTATATGGTTATATCAACCATTTCTAGATCAGCGCTACAAATTTTGCAGTTGATTTGCAAACGACTTGAAATGAGTTCAGTAACTTGAGTGCTGATACGTCATTTGATTCCAATGATTTTTACGGCGCCATATAATAGCGATGATATTGACTAGATTCCATCTTCAGACATTTCTGACTATGATAGTGATTAAATATATTTTTTCAAATGTATTAACTAATTAGAAATGTAAATTGAGCAAAAAGTCTAATAAAACAAACACCACTACGTGGTTAAAATTTGGTTCTGTATTTGTAAAACATTGACAAATACACTTAACATTTATTTATATATTAATGAGGAGTCGTCATTATTTATGAGAGGGTGGTTATTATATAGTTATATATATATGAGTCATCGCCAGAAGGATTATGGAGACTAATACTTACTATATATATGTTTTTGCTTCGACCCATTCGTTTTTATTTTTTGATTGCCAACCTTTTTTGATATAATAGAAAATGGTGTGCTTAGTGATTAATCACATCATTTTTAAAAAATACTCGTTATGAGTAATCATCAATTAAAAATAGTTCAATTATAGTGGGATAATTCATCAATAACGGGATGATTAATAACTTGTTCAAAAACAGGTTGCTAATTATCCATTTATGCATTAATGGGACGAAGTATTACCCAACTAGGTAGTTAATTCCCTTGGTAGGAATGGCGCGGAAATTCAATTTTTCGTCTACTGACATTTAAATTTTTCTTGTTGCAATTATGTTGCAGTCTGACAGTGCGCCGGACACACTTTTGTGTATTACACTCTTACTCAGTACCATTTACCTTGAAAATATTGGCAACCAGTCTTGGTAAAATTGAACTTTTTGTATAGGGAAGACGACATTTTTCGAAAGCCGACGAAAACTATTTGTGGATATAGATAAAATTATTTTTAAAACTCGGCTTTTCAACAGTAAACTAGTAAACATAGGAAATTACAAAAATTGAGCGGAACAATTTGGGGTGATTTTATAATTTGCAAAAACTGATTAATTAGCGTATACGACGAAGTTTTAGGGCTTCAGAAATCACACATTCGTGATCAGCGACATCGAAAACACTCATGTGTTATTTTTTCCTTTTCTGAGGTTTTTGCAAATTTTCAAAAATAAATAGCAATAAATCAGTAATTAGCTAATTAACTAACTAACATTTTTTTAACATCCTCGAATAGTAATAACACCAGATTCGCAATCAGCTCGGTGACATGTAGTATAAGCACCAAAATGATAGCTTTACTCTAATTATTCGTTGAAAAATAAGCAATAACTATAGTTTGAAAATGCTAAAGATTGGATAACACGCTTAACTAATTGTAGTTAATCACTAATTACATTACTAAAACAAATTTTGACAAAAATTATATCTCGCTTCAAAAGGACTTTAGGCCTTTCAAACAAATTTTTTTAATCGGCCAAATACTTATTGAGCAGTTAAACGGACCGATGGAATGGACAGACGGTGCGGATTTTTACCCCTTTGACGAAAACAAAAAAGCTTCGCTCCGCCCAATTATGGTAAACGAGTATAAGGTATACTTTAGATGGATTTCATCAAATCTTACGGAGCGTAAATAACACTGTTGAGAAAGCATAACTAAAGGTTCATGTCCGATGTCGGTTAGTTATGTTAAATATTGCAAACATAGAGCAATAGGGACGTCAAACCTATATGTACCTTCAAAAGTATCAAACCTGTTAGATTAAACGTCAATTTGTAATATACTTTAGATGGATTTCATCAAATCTTACGGAGCGTAAATAACACTGTTGAGAAAGCATAACTGAAGGTTCATGTCCGATGTCGGTTAGTTATGTTAAATATTGCAAACATAGAGCAATAGGGACGTCAAACCTATATGTACCTTCAAAAGTATCAAACCTGTTAGATTAAACGTCAATTTGTAATACAAAATTCGTGCTATAACAAATCTATATGGTTCTCTAGGTGGAGGCTCTTCGTGACTCAAATAATATGTTATTTACTATTGCCGCAAAACTATTCCCATAGTTTCCCGCACCGCTTTTACTTCTATCTGTTATAATCGCTTCAGAACGGCGGCTTCTACAGCGGCGAAGACGCTGACTCGCTACCGACAGCTGACGCAGCACATAAGAAAGAAGGTGCATTTTGCGTATGGACCTATGAACAAATTCAGTAGGTTTCGAGTGAATATCTTAACTATAGCAACATTATAAAACTGTGATTATGTTTGAAGCTTGAAGGGTTCGTTTGGATCAATAATCTTAAACACAAACAACGATTGTCACTTGTACCCGAAATAAAAGTATTGAATTGTGTACGATTATATTATATTATCTTCAAATAAAAAAGCTAAATATTACTAACACTAGATTAGTTGTGATTAAGAATTTGTGTTCAAATATGACTGGTCCAGAAATAATTTTAATGTGTCACGGAGATTGTAGCAAATATTTATATATTGTCTTTTTCAAATGTAGGATTATAGTTACAGACAGATTCAAAAGCAAAGTTTTTGTGGAAAAATAGCAGCTGTTCAAATGGTAGTGGGGAATTTTTCGCGCAAGATTTGCTTTTATTTCTGTCCATAACTGTACGTGCAAGTTCTATTAAAACACAATTAATGATGGGTTTGATGAGGGCCAGGATTAATAATGTTTCTAACAGCTGAGCTAAAATTTCCCCCAGAATGAAAATAGGTTCCCACCACAGCCTTCCGAAAAGTGCGGTGGGCCCTAATTTTCATTCTTGGGGAAATTCGAAGTGGTCGAGCAAACTTTTGTTCTGTATGCTCCATATTTCTATATTTTCTGGTATTTTTAACTAACGTGGAAATATTTTCGGGCTGTATTACAGCGTTTTAGGATTACAAATAGACTTTAGTAATTAGCATGTGTTCAAAAATATTTAGTATGCGGAAAACATGATTACAGAGACATTAATAAATAATGGAATTAGTTGAACATGGGGTTTCCGGTGAGTGGGCACAAAAATATATGAAAATTTAACGAACAGTGGTGGATTTGAAACGTGGCGGCCCCTACGCCATCACATGCACTGCAGAGAGGCAAGCAATGTTGCAATTGTCAAATAATAGTATTGCAGTGACAATAAGCGCCAAAAGATAATAACTTCGAATGTCTACAGCTGCTACAGCTCATTTGATCTTCTAATAATGTCGATCGCAGCTCTTGTCATCTTTCTTAATATAATAAACTTGAACCAATACAAAGCAATCTTTTATTTTTTCAGGTCCCTGCTGGACAAAGAAGTCGCAAATCATTCTTCCATAAAATATGCCGACGTGTTTGCAAAACACTATAATGTTCGTGAGAATGGAAATGTTGATCCACAACAGGTATTCCTTTTGTGGCTGTATTTTTCATAAATCATTTTCGTGATTTATATTATCACATTAGCTTTGATACTAATCAAGATGGTGCAATACATTTTTATCTTGTAAGCTTATACTGAAGTGCACAGAATCATGACATATATTGTTAGTAGTATAAATCGAACAACAGTGTCTGTTGGTATTATGCCATGCTTGTGCTATTAAAACGGAGCGAGTGGGGCGGAGTTTCTACTCAGAGCGCTAGTGGGGAAATCGTAATGTGCTCTTTAGTTGAACGGTAACAGGACAGCACCCATCTTCCGGGTCAAAATGGTAAAAAACATGTTTTTAAGGGTTCTTTGCTAAATCTGGCTATACGGTTACCAGCGTATCGCAACCCATACGTCGCGGCACAGGCTTCGCATGAAGACCACCAAGCAGAATCAGCTCATCGAGATCTACAACTTTGCTGACCACGACTTTTTATGGTACCACTCCCTGGGGGCCCGAATATGGTTCAGCGACGTTTTGCCAGAAATAGCGATTTTATAGATTTCGCCCTGTTATTGCTTGTTTTTGCTTTACAATGAGTAAATGTTTGGTTATCAAGCACGCTGGATACGATAGTTTTGGGATCTAGTGTCGAACTTGACTATATATACCTTTTAATGGGCGTTCAGGACTTTTACGGTCGACGAACCCGATTTCCAATACATGTAGTGCCTTTTCATTTGTTTGATTATGTAATGTGTACTGATCATCAAGAATGGTCTATAGGTAAGGTTGAAATTGATCACTTCATGCCCAACGCGTTTATACGATAAATTGGAAGATTGTCATGCTCTTCTAAAGAAATCGTCATAAACTCTTACGTGCATATTTTTATATAAAGCTTTTCAATATTGTCTACTTTTGTTCACGGTTGCTTGCTATTCGGTATTTAAAATTTAACTAGTAATAAGTTAACGAAAATACGCCAATGTTATGTGTGTTTATTACTCGCGGCTAGCAATCAATATGGCTACAAACTGTATGGTAGTGTTGA
The DNA here is from genome assembly GCA_030248225.1 of Trileptium ribeirensis. NCBI lineage: Eukaryota > Metazoa > Nematoda > Enoplea > Enoplida > Thoracostomopsidae > Trileptium > Trileptium ribeirensis. The sequence goes on from JASANE010015296.1 coordinate 64,663, forward strand.
TTCGCAATAGCAAAGTGAGCGACCTGCTATTCCGAGCTCAATACCGGCTCTTTTTGTATGGTTTGTATTCCAGGATCCGCACAATGAGCTGACAAACCAGAATGTTCTCATCGTTTTCGGGTCATTAGCTGAAACGGCAAACACTTTTGAAATGACAGCAGATGAAGTCTCACTTGTGTTGAAGGAATGTCGAAACATACTATTCGACGTCCGTAAAGAGCGACCCCGACCCCATCGGGATACGAAGATCATTACTGCGTGGAACGGTAAGTACCGCAATGCTATTCACACAATTTAGATTTTAAATTGGTATTATACTTTAAGCGGCTTAGGGAATTCTGATAGGTCACTATGGTTGTGCTGCGTTCTCGGACCCTAGTGTTCGGAAGATATAAGTTGTCAACTTTGATAAACCGTGCACGCAGAAACGCAACAAAAACACATACAGAGTCTTACAGTATTGGAACAGTCTTCTAGTATTCCAAGTATAAAAAGCGGTTAAATTTGGGTGAAAATCAAACGGATATTCAAGTAATTGAACACTATGAGTTTTCATCGTATGCGTAGATGTCATATTATTTATAAGCTAAAGCTACGCCTATCTGACTTTATTTATCTGACATTCGCCCCTTGCTAGCTTACGCTTCTGAATGTTGGGCACTCACGAAGGAAGCAGCGGCCCCTCTTCTAGCCACTGACAGAAAAATGATGCGGTGGATGGCAGGAGTACGTTGGGAAGGCCGCGCATCCAGCGAGACTGCGGCGACATCACTTGGACTTACGTCGCAGGAGACGGAAATGACTAATCGGAGGCTGAGATGGTACGGCCACGTTCAACGCAGAACTTGCGGCGTGGCGAAACAAGCGGTCGAAGTCCAATTCGAAGGAAAGGCGCCCCGTGGAAGGCCGAAAAAGAAGTGGGAACAGGTCGTCAAAGAGGACATGCAATCGATAGGGCTACGAATTGAGAACGCGCAAGACAGCGACAAATGGAAAAGAGTGCTGAAGTCACGGTGCAGTCGAACCCGTTGCACGCGCGATGGAACCAATCGACTCTAAAGGATGTGGTGGTGGTGGTGGCCTATCTGACTTTATTTTGGCTCGTTTTACTTCCATGAAAAATTAAAATCATAGTCATTGTTTGAATGTTGCTTTAACCAACAATTTTCGCTTATAGTGGATCTTTTTGATAACCCCTTAGGGTCAGTATCGTGTTTTTGTGAAGTAGTATTGTACGATTTGACCGGACATTTTAATGCGTTATTTAAAATTAGTGTGTCCGATTTACTATTCCCAAATACCTTTATACCTTTAGTGCACTAAATTCGATAAAATATGCAATTTTCGAATCAAATCCACAACCTTATAAAAAGAAGGATAACTCACAGCACTATTTTTCAGCAAAAATGTCGTTTCCTAGATGTGCGTTATACTATTTTTCGCTATATCGAAGCGAATTTCCATTCAATTATGAATCATGTGGCGATTAATGTAGCTGTATTTATTACGTAGCTGTACCTTATTTTCAGCTTTTGTTCTTTTGCCTTTTTCCAAATAAGATAAATTAAAATCCAATATGTACGGTAGTTGGGATTTTGGCTACCAAAGCGACTCTATGTAATATGCGTGAGTTCGTTCTAGCTATCTACATTAAGGTAGTTTTTTGTCATAATCATGAAATGATCCGAGCAGAAATTCCCGTTCACATTTTTAGCATTGGTATTCGCATTTTTGTGCACGTGAACATGGGCTTTGCTCGTACGAATAGAATTTGCGTTCGCGCACATTTTGTCCATTTCATCAAATGACATTGTAAATCAGACAGTAATTATGTTCGCGGCTTCTTTGGGCATATAGCAAACGAGGAAAAACTCGATTGGTAATCGCGTTTTTACTTGTACGCGGTCAGCAAAATGCGATACTACATTGTAAAATAGTAACCGCGAAACAGCATCTATGCATTGCTGCATCGCAAATCGTGTACGCTTATGTACATATCGAAAATCTTGATTTGTTCGCGTTCATCGCTTTTGCGATCGTGAATTGTCTCGACAAAATAACAACTCAGATGTACTCACCTAAAGTGGACACACGCACTATAGTTAAGAATTTTCATTGTTTCATAAACACTTTATGACGAAAAGATTCGTGTATTAAACTGTAAAGTAACATTACCGTGTTGATTAATGATAAATTTGTTGTAGGTCTAATGATAAGCGGGTTTGCACTTGGAGGCGCTGTTCTTGACCAGTGGCATTTAATCGATCGTGCAGTTCTGGCCGCAGAGTTTGCGAAGCAACACCTGGTTGACCCCTCAGGCGACGGTAGTCAATTGCTACGAAGTGTTTATGCTGCTGATGAGACGGAAGATATTGTGCAGCTGTAAGTATAGCGATAATCTTTATGTATTCAGCAGCGCGCCAAATTGCCAACAGTTCTGGGCTTAAGCAATGTGAACAACCACGATCGTCTATCTTACATGTTGTAAGTATTGGCGAAAACCTTACAATTCTGCCAGAGTTGCTGTACAAAGTCGCGAATGTTTGTGATTATGTATACGGCAGGTTTGTACATTTTATCAAACTAAATGTGGAACGAACGGCAAATATGTCTCGATCCGTAAGGGAGCTATTATGAGTCGTGATAACCGCACTTTTCATGATTGAATTATATTATCGAAAGGTAATTCATTGAGGTTAAAAATAAGCTTTAGAGATGTAGAGATATTACTTTTTAAACGAAATTCTATTCGTAAATTATAATTTTGATTTAATATAGCTTGTCTAATTATCATTATAGAAACTGTTTGGTGGTGTCACATTATTGGCTTTGTGATGCCTTTTGGCTAACATATTGTAATTTAGTCATTTATGGTATTTTTGTTTCATTTTACTATCTGTATTTTGATTATGTTATCACTTAATATTTTCGTTGTTAGAATTCACAATAGCTTGACGTATATCCTTTCAGAGCGTCACCAATACTAGGCTTTTCCGATGACTACGCTTTTCTTATCGCGGGCTTGCTTGACTTGTACGAAGCTTGTGGCGACGATCAATGGGTAAAATGGACGATTGATCTTCAGAAAACAATGGATGAACTATTTTGGGATCCCAATGGTGGTGGATATTTTCAAGCGCGAGCCGATGATGCCTCGATATTAATTCGCATGAAAGATGGTAAAATGTTCAAGTGGTTTTGTGGTTTACCAGCGCAAAATTTATTGCAAAATCAGCTCGTCTCAAGTCGGCCGATATAGCTAGCTCATGCAAAATTTTTTGTTTTGGTTTACAACGAGCAAACTTAGGTGCGCAAAAGACGAACGCAGACGGGCGCATTTGTGTCCACCCGCATCTAGACGAAATCGTTCGCCCGCCTGCTGGCGAAATTGTGTCCGTCCACGTCCTGGCGAAATTGCGTCCATCCGCGCCCTGACAAAATTGTGTCCGTCAGAGTGCCGACGAAATTGCATTCGTCGGAGTGCCAACGAAGTTGCATCCGTCGGACGAAATTGCATCTGTCCGCGTCCGGCCGAAATTGCGTCCGCCCACGTCAGGACAAATTGCGTCCCTTCGCGACCGGACAAAATTGTGTCCATCCGCGTCCAGAAGAAATTGCGGCCGTCCACGTTCATACGAAATTGCATGTGTCCATGTGCAGAAGAAATGGCGTCCGTCCACTTCTAGGCGAAGTTGTTTCCATCTGCGTACATATGAAATTTCATCCATTCACGTCCTTGTTCTTCTGCGTCTACACATGCTTTTTGCCCGTGACAGTATCTGCTAGAATTTGGTAAAAATTGTACACAGGTTATTGTTGATGTATTAAATAACAACATTAGGTAACATTGGAGATTTTTAAACATTTAAGCTAAATGTAGTGATCACACAAATAATAATTAAAGCTAGCGAAACGTCAATTCGCTTGTTAGAATATCACCACAACCATCCAACCGTTTCAAGCGGGTCCATGGTGTAGTGGAAAACACGTCGCTGCGCAGGCGGAAGGCCCGGTGTTCAATTCCCAGTGGACCCATTCTTTAGCTTGAACGGCATTTAACAAAAATGGCTAACATAGGATATATTTGGTGAACCCGACGTTATCCCCGTGGTAGATCAGTCTATGCGAAAAGTAATGAGCTCAACAATGCCTGCTCCGCAGCTGGCCGCGGGGGGTTGTACAGTACTCTCCAAAAATGACCGTCGCATTTCGAGCGAGCGAGTTCGAGCGAGTCGCGAGCGAGTCTCGAGCGAGTCGCGAGCGAGTGGCTCGCTCGAGATTTCGCAACTATTTAAATTAATAGAAAATTCTATTTTTAGAACAAATTTATTTCGAGCGAGTCGCGAGCGAGTCTCGAGCGAGTCGCGAGCGAGTGTCGAGCGAGTCGCGAGCGAGCGACAGTCATTTTTGGCGGGTACTGTAGTGATCACACAAATAATAATTAAAGCTAGCGAAACGTCAATTCGCTAGTTAGAATATTACCACAACCATCCAACCGTTTCAAGCGGGTCCATGGTGTAGTGGTAAGCACGTCTGCTGCGCACGCGAAAGACCAGGTGTTCAATTCCCGGTGGACCCATTCTTTAGCTTGAACGGCATTTAACAAAAATGGCTAACATAGCTTATACTAAAGTTTTTGATTACACTGAACTTTTTTGTAATATTCTCGAGCTAAGATTTTAAGTTTGTGGTCCAACTATGACTTCAACTACACCTACTGCTTATAAGCAGCTGCCTATAAACCGACCCCTCGAGAAATTGGGGTCCAACCTACCTCCCCCCCAAAAAAAACTTGGGGTGTCCGAGCGACCCCCTCCAGAAACTGGGGGTCAGGCCGAAAACGCCCATATCATCAAACACAAACACGTGCTAACATGTGAGTGCAGGGAAGTGTCATACTCTTCCCTGATACACTCTTGTTAATATATACTAGAATAATATAATAATTGATAGACATTATTTTTATATATTTGATGTTTATTTTCAGCACATAGACGTAATGATTTATAAACAAAATAGTAAAAGACACGCGTTCCGGCTTTTCAAAAATTTAGTTTCGCATTTTGTTGTCCATGATTCCGGTGTCATTTTCAGGTTGTCTTAAAAAGAACCATTTGCAAAACATAATCGAGACCCTCGAATATATAATTATTTCTACTCTCACTTTTGTAGTGCTATTATAATGCTCAGTGTTATGTACGAAAATTAGTTGATGGAATAAAAATTATTGTTGTTGCAGATCAAGACGGTGCCGAGCCAAGCGACAATTCACTGGCAGCGGAAAACCTAATTCGACTGGCAACGCTTACCGACAATGATGAGTATATATCAAAGGCGAATGTTATTTTTGCAACTTTTCGTAAGCAAATCGAACAGATTCCGATGGCCGTGCCGCGGATGGTTGCAGCGCTGTGCCGTGCCAAAGCGCCGAAGACGCAAGTTAGTTTTTGCTATATCATTCAGATACCTTTACTATACCGTAAACTGGCTAGATATTTAGCACCGTTGTGGTTCCGGCGAAGTTCCACAAACAGAGGTTGTAAGATCCGGCTCAGTCGCAATCTCGAGGAAATGGTGATTATATACTAAAGGGTCGCACCAAAAATTCTTTAGTTCGTTCAGAAACAACACTCTATATCCAATGGTGCAAACAGTTCAAATTCAAAATTTAGGCAGTTGTTTGCGCCTCTAACGCTCCGTTTTTGTGTCTGTGACGTAGGAATTAATATTATCAAATTTGGTTTGATACGCTACACTTTTCTTTGTCGACCGGAATATTACGGGCTCGAAGATTGATTATTGAAAATGTCACATTTTAGGGGAAGACCTTTATAGCGATCACAGTCGGCCAATTAGGGCTCGTCGCCACTTTTACTGTTCTGGAAGCCCGGCTGCAATGTTTTGAGCGTTTAGGTGGCTGGAAGAGGTTTGGAGCTCGATTGGGACGTAAACCTTGACCAGCCAAAATTCATCATAATAGTTCCTAGAGTTTGTGCTACTGACCTTCAATTTTACCTTACTATAATAATGAAAATTTTGTTAGCACTAATAATAATTATTATTACAAAACAATATAAAAAATCGCTTAAATTCGGAGCTAGAAAATTCGAAAGGGAAAAAATGTGAAATTAGTTACTAAATGTTATAATAATTTAGCTTAAAATCAAGAATAGCTTCTCAGTGATGTAACTTTTCATAAATAATACATTCCAGATTGTGATCGCGAGCAAACCTGGGAACGACACTGTTGCGCGGGACATGCGCAAAGTTATTCATTCTATGTTTATACCTAACGCAACACTTATTTGGCTAAATGGTGAGACAGGTTAGTTTCCAGCTATTTTTTCTTTGATTATTCAATTTTTGATTTTGGCTCATATTTTCGATGGGCAGATATACATCCTGAAAAGTTGACGTTTAACATGGGCGAAAATTGTATAACTACAGCATTCAACACAATTTGGGTGGCATTTTACGAGCGAGCGAGCAGCGGGCGAACAACGAGCAAATTATAAAATTTCAAAGTGAAATTATATTTTCCTTCGAACAAGTTATCTGCGAACAATAAGCGAGCAGGAGCAAATGGTGAGTACTGTATTGATTGGATGTAATAGTAGGCAATTATTATTCTGTAATGATAAACCGTTCTATCAGTTAACTGTGAACTTCCGGCGTATTTTTATATGTTTTGCTGTCGTAATATTATGCGCAATAAAACTTACGAACCTATCCATATTTTAATGTTGGTTCCTCAGCTCTGTTGCGTTCAATAGATAGTAACTCGCTTATGAGAGCAAACGTGTCGAGTATGCTGCGGTCATTGAGTATTATGAGGCTCCATATTGATCTTTCTGAACCAACGTCTAAGAGTACACCAGCAGTTCATCAAGGACAGCGTTATGCCCATTTTCAACACATAGTTAAACTATAATAGAGGCTTTTTTCTTAAACAAATAGAACCAAATGAAATTTTGGCGAAATTTTTTATAAACCGCTGTTTTCAAGAAATATTCCTTGTTGCAAGCTTCGATTTTTTCAAGTGGGACGTATGTCGCACAAACAAAATATATTGCTTCGTAATCCCCTACCCTGAAAACTTTTACACCCATTCGAGACTTCTACATACGTACATCAAAATTGAAAAATGCCAAAATTTAGAGGTTCTTGTTACCAGTATTCTGCATTTTCGCCCTTGCAGCGTCCTATAGAGGAAACTCCTTATCCAATATATGTTTAAAACAATGAAACACTTTTAATAGTAATTATTTGAATACTGCTGTTCTTACAATATAGTTTTATCCCGCAAATAATAATTCACATTGATAGAATTTTGTATATGTAACCTGGCACCAGGTAGAAGTGTTTTAATTTAAAATGTCAGGGAACAGCAAAAGTTCAGAATAATTGTTTCTAATTCGCATCGTTTATCCGAAAATTTGGCAGGAAATCATTGAAGCAGTGCAGACAGAAAGCATGAATGAATGTTGACTAAAAATAATGACTTGCATACTTTGGCGCTATTTGAGGAAACCGTTGGCTACTTTTATGTCAGGTAAAATTAGGGCCGTGCCTATAATATTTAGCGTATAAATTTATTGTTCCAGATTCTTTTTTGGTGGAATCAGTCAAATACCTAAAAACGCTGACAGCAATCGATGGAAAACCAACTGCATATATTTGCAAAAATTTCGCGTGCGACCTTCCGGTCCACACTGTCGAAGAAGTACGAAGTGCACTCCAAAATTGTTAAAAGATTACCAAAGTGATTTTATGCTTGTAAATGATTTATGATGTGACTATAAGGTTTTTATGCATAACGCTTGTAGTGTTGCGCAACAATTGTATGCAACAAATATTAAAATATCAATTTTATTTCATGAAGTTTCGAAAAGGAAATGTTAACATTTTTTGGCAATATTGGGTCACATACAATGCCTGGAATAAATGACTGTTTCTCGTTCGATGTTCTTTCTTTCTGGTACAAACGCAATGTGATTATAGAAAAGTCTGCTCGCTTCGAAGACGACAGCCATTTCCGGCGCGTATTGTAGATAATACTACTTGATGTTCAAGTTGCACCGGTTATCAGCCAAGGGCCTCCATCCCCCCCCTCACTTTGAAGAAGCCAGCACATTTTATATAGTTATAAATGAACTTGCAAATATAGATCCTGAAGATATTCCACTATGTCAGTTTATTAATATTTCTAAAATAATTCGAAATTATAATAACAAACTTCAAAGTGTACTATTTTGTTACAACTTCAGGTAAATGCTACGCAAACTATTATTATTTGGAAATAATGCGTGTATTTGATGCAGTTCTAAACAGTAAGCCCTGCCAAATGAGGTAAGCACCAGCGGGATAACAACGGAGAAAAGTTCTATATTTAGTGGAATGATGACAGTATCTAAATCGATACTTGGATTCGTATATATCAAAGCATATTATACTTTGTATTTTATAGAATTCACATAATTAGAGCGGACTTACGTGAAATTAAAAATGTCGTTACTTAACTGAATTATTTTTCACAATACGAAGAAAAAATTTGTACGTTGGAGTACGATTGCTCGAGTAATCCCAATATTGGCGTCGCTTGCGAAGAATGGCGGAGCAATGGCAATCAACGAAACAACTGCTGTTGTCGAATTTGAATTGTGAACAGTGGTTTGGCATAAGAAGATTTGCATATATCTGCTTTACAGGCCCTCTGTGAGTGTGTCCTGATGTCCTTGCATGCCCTGCAACACCAGGAAGTAAACCACATAATGCTGCACTCTGAGACACAAAATTGTGTTTTAAATACATACATACACTGGGGTATGAGATACAAAATTGTGTTTTAAATACATACACTGGGCTCTGAGACACAAAATGGTGTCTTAAATACGTGCACTGGGCTTTGACACACGAAATTGTGTTTTAAATACATATACTGGGCTCTGAGACTCAAAATTGTGTTTTAAATACATACACTGGACTCTGAGATACAAAATTGTGTCTTAAGTACATACATACCTGGGCTCAGAGACTCAAAATTGTGTTTTAAATACATACACTGGGCTCTGGGATACAAAATGGTGCTTTAAATACATATACTGGGCTCTGAGATACAAAATTGTCTCTTAAATACATGCAGTGCACTGAGACACGAAGTTGTGTTTTAAATACATACTGGCTCTGAGACTCAAAATTGTGTTTTAAATACATACACTGGGCTCTGAGATGCAAAATTGTGTTTTAAATACATATACTGTTAAATGCATACACTGGACTCTGAGAAACAAAATTGTGTTTTAAATATATACACTGGGCTATGAATCACAAAATTGTGTGTTAAATTTTGGTTGTGTGTGACATTTTTATTATTATTGCAACTTACATATTAATTGTTCGTTGTAATGCATATTAAATTAAAAAACTATTCAAAAGGCTAAGCCAGGCCCTGTAAAGCAGATTTTTTGCTGGGTTTATGTTGCGGACATATTTGATTTCTCGAAAACCACAAGTTATCACTCCGCTACAGGACCGGGTGCTTATGATATATTTTGATTTTTCGAATTTCGCAACTTGTCACTCCGCTACAGTACCGAGTGCCTATGATATACAGTGGGCGAGCGGTTTTTCGTGACTGATTCTATGGATAAAGACCTTTCTGTGACTGAAAAAATGCTGGGTTCTGATATTACCTTATAGAATTATATTGCCGTTGTCTAGCTAATATAGCCTTGCTCTAAGGTTCATACGAAATGGTAGAAAATAATTGATTTTTATAAAAATAATGTATCATACGTGTATAGGCTCCGTCATCTTGAAAAGACGTAAGCGGTTGCGGGTATGGGGGTGCGACAGGGGAATTTTTAGAAATTTCGAAATTTTTGTAATCTGGTTTGCTTCAGTTTCGTAAAATTGCTGCAGTACGCCATGCTATAAAACATGTTGATGGTAATGAAATATATGTATGTTAAAAAATAGACGAAATATTTTGGTCATAACTGCTGAGAATAATTGTAGCTTCGGAAGTAGTGCCTTAACCCCACGGAAGCCTATGATATATGTATCACGGAGTAACCCGTACCGGAATTCAGGTTTCGGCGAAAATCGTGTTCTGGATGCGGTTTGCGAAAAGCAAACATACCGGAACCGAAATTTTTTAAATCTTCCACGTTTTTGCTTTGGTTGTGGTTCAAACATGCATTTTTTGATATGTACAATGAATAAGATACAACGAGACATCGTATACATCTTGGCCTTGAACTGTTTTATGCTGTCAAATGTTTTGAGTTAAGAAAATAGAACTCTGAGTAATTTTCTTTTAGAACTATAGAAATAAGTAATTTTTGGATTCCTACGGAATAATTTATTAGCCATAGTATGTCTATTAGGGAAACCATAATTACCTAGCCTGCTCAATGCGTGGCGTGCATATTGAGTATGTGGTCTAAAAAGCCAGTGCTCACCCCCAGTTGTCCAGGCGGGCGGAAAAATTAACGTTATTTAAGCGATTTTTTTAAGATTATTACCTAAAAATTTCGACATTTGCAAATATCTATACCCCTCCAGAACAATATACCACCTAAACCGAGAAACATTTGAAACCTATGCTCTATCAACATTATACATTGTACCCATGTAACAAGATATCCCAGTCAGCCGGGAGACCTGGTTCCATCTGCAGTGTGCAGCTACTGCTCAGGCCCTGGTAACTAAATTGTATCTTATATTAGTAGTCTCACTGGTACAGCTTATGGATAGAAATAAAAGCAAATTTTTCGCGAATGATTCATGAATTATTAGAATGCAGTTAAAGTTGTATTCATTTGTTTTATTTGTGAATTTTTCGCTAATTTACTTTTATTTCTGTTCATCACGGTTACCTCGGGAACAGTATTTAGTTATAATACCGTTTTCTTTCACTTTTTTATTGAACGGGTTATACATTTTGAGTATATTCTGTATACTCGCGCTGCAACAGTTTTTTTCGTTGCTGTTTACTCAATCCATGAAAATACTCGTGTTGGTATAGTCAGCATAGATTTTGGCACTGCTTAAAACCTGCAATTTAATCGTAACTTTTGATATGGCTAACGTATTTTGTTTATACAAGATACTCTTAGCGATAGTAAGTTACTGCCACAGTATATACTTGTATATGTTCAGCATTGTCGCCATTTCTAATCCACGCTTTACGTTTCATAAGCATTTCGAGTACCACTGAACAACTCGCCACGAGGCTTCAATCACAGAATGTTCTATGGAAATTTACATTCGCTAGTCAGTGAGTATTTCGGAGCAATTGCTCGGATGTTTAAGGCAACACGTAAAGCGAGCGAATAGCAGCATGTATACAATCATGCAGAACACGGCGAATCTAGCACCACAACGTTTAAAACGTAATTAGTTGTCGATCAACTGCAGGCGTTAAACGGTTATGCTGTGAATGGATTACCTGAATTAAGTACGAAGAGTGAAAATAGGACATATATTGTATCAGGCATAAGCACATACAGAAAGAAATGTTTCACGTTAGTATGAAAATTTTATTTACATTTATTAAAGTAAAATGTAGCTTGTTTTATTTGAGCGGTAACAGGTAATATATTGTCGAATAATTAATTGCGATGTTTGAAACTCGTTCTACCATTGTTAATCACGCAGAAATGTACTATTACAGTTTAAGCATGTTGGAGTAAATAGGTATGATCGTTTGACAGTGTCCAGATACCGGGTGATCTAAGGAAATTCCGCCAATTTAATGCAGATTTTGAAAAATATATCTGCTGTGACAAGCAGGTATCACCAGGTCCTATCGATTATCGGCCAATGTAACTATTAGGAGTGAAGATGGAATGCACGGAATGATTCATAAACTTTCTATTTACTAAGCTTAGCTTCTTATGCCTAAACGCGGGGGCTTCTGTCCGAACCCACTCTAACGATATAACGTTTTTGTAGCCAAGTTTTTGCTGCCAACCAGCCACATTGTCCAATCGCCAAATTTCACGCTTCAACATGTCATTTTTCTCCATCGGTCTGTCATATGAAATGCTGTTAAAATACACGATTGGTGTTTTAGAAGAATTGTTAACCATTATAAAGGGTTTAGACACTACCCAGATTATGGACTGCAAGAACAGTAGTTGCTTAGCAAACATCTCTGAGCCATGCCCTATTTCTCACCGGGAGCAAATATGGGTTTGGAAAATATGGCGTGTGGACGGTGAAGTATATGTGGCGTGACTGATAACGGCCCGTAAGAGTTGACATGTACTGGTTTTCAGTTCCAAGTTTGCAACCAACCCAAAGTCTGTAATTCTACGTCGGGATAATTTAACTCTAAAAAGGCTACCTTATTTCACAACCGTTACGATGCCATGTGCCTAACACAGCAAGTATATAAACTCTTGTAGAAATCACTTGTCTTTTTCATTTTCAGAACCGTTACGGTCATACATCTTCATAGTAGGAAAGTACGGTAGTTATCCCTGTCCCTAGAAGGTACCCTAACTTCTCCCCTGGTGCCACCGCAGTTACCTACTGAAGCTGAACCCATAGGCACCAAAGCCGCCTCTTCGACGGGTTAACTTCGTTGGGATACCGAAGCCCGACGTCCCACCCGTCTTTCCTAGACACCGACTGCACTCTTCTGAGGCAAGGGCCGTGGAAGCCGGCCGCGGCCTGTTAAACGACCGGCGGGTTGAAGATTGTTCCAGCCGATGACTGACACGCGGCTGTTTGACATTTTAATATAGTATAAGTTATAAGGAGAATGCCCAAAAGGTACAGTAAAAAAGTTTGCGTAAATCTGTAAATTTTATTACTTACAAGATAGGACATCACAATTCATATCACTGTGCTGCTCATAAACTGAACTATAATGTCATATTATTTTTTAGTTAGAGAATACTTTAGTAAAACAATGAACACTTTCTAATATAATTTACACCATTCATCTAAATATCGCTTTCGATCGATTTTTTGAAACAATAACTTTGAAGACGCCTTCCAACCCATTTCAGTAGTTTATTTCAATGAAATTGATATCAAACCCTAAATCAATTTCCTAGAGATAGGTACCAGCCTTTTTAATGTGTCTACCAGCTAATGTTGTCATATTGAAGTTTAAATTTGTGAGATTTTTGACGAAATTTATCATTTAAGTGACAGTGATGTCCAAATAAGGGACATGTTATCTTTATTAAAGTACAAACATTTTAACACCCGTTTTGCCGCAACCCTACAGCGTAAACAATGACAGTAGCAGTACACTATTTGAAGCGATATAGAGGATGAATCGCTCTAGAAAAACAGACCTCCGCATAGCTCGAGCGGTTACGGGGATATTACTGTGTTCATGTATTTGTGGTTTCATGGGCCTATTTAAAAACCGACTTTAACCTAGCGCTGCAGCATATTTAACACAATTACAATTCCAGCTATTTAGCAGATATATTGCTTGGTGAACGGTCATCTTAGGACAATTCGTCGCTGGACAAGTCGTCCCGAAGACAATTCGTTCCCAGGACAATTCGTTCCCGGACAATTCGTCTTCGGACAATTCGGCCCCGGACAATTCGTCCACAGACAATTCGTCCCTCGATAATACATCCCCGGGCAATACGTCCCCGGGCAACTCGTTCCTAGACAACTCGTCCACAGAGAGCTCGTCCTCAGAAAATATATTCCAAGGCAATTCGCCCCCGTACAGTGTGTTCAGCTAATCATGAAGTCGTGAGGCTCGCGATCGAAGACTTTTTGGAACTCAACGCAGACACATGGTTTTACGGCCCTCCTCATGGCGTTTGATTAGCAAGCACGAGCAGTGAAGGGTTTCTGTTGTTCTTGGTTTTTTGACAAATCCACATACGTTTGTGCCAATTTCGACGACTAATCTGAGACAGGTGGTGTCAACTCGCTCATAAATCTTAATTGTGTAGCAGATACATGGAATTAGGCGACAGTTCTTGCAATCCCTGACGTCGGGTTTCCATTTCCACATCGAATAATTCACATCGCCGGCCCAGCGCCTTTTTTCGTGATCTCCATAAATAAATTGGAAAGTACTTTAGTGTCGCGTCGTCCCAGTAATTTCCATGCTAGGTACATCACCAGGTCTCGCATTGCCGTTCTTCATGTTTTCGTGGGATATAGTCACATCGGAGGGGGCGATCTGTGTTACGGGTTCGAAGAACGATTCGGAGCTCTGGCTAGGCGGGTACGGAAACTCATCGTTGCTGATTTTCTCGAAATAATTTCGCCAACGGCGCCGATCGCGTCCGTATCTTGCAGCGTTTTATAGTCGGCGCCTCAGATGTTGGTGACCACGTCAATATCTTGGAAGGCGCGATGCCCTGAGTGCCTAGCTAATAAATGCGGTTGACCCTTTCGGTTGTTTTAGTTTCTTGTGCAGATCAGTGTAGTTAGTGCAGTTTGCCGCTGTGCAAGCCTTTTCGCTTGGGTTTTAAAAAGGCGATATTCTTATCAGTCATCGGTGGGACACAATTTTCTCCGTTTTTGGATGCCGGCTTTCTATGGCTTTGTAATGTCTTGGACTATGTCGTATCATGATCAAACCTCCTTGCCGATGAATCGACTCCCTGGCTTCGTCTAGCCCACGGTTGTAGCAGCTACGGATCGGATTTGGATCTGGATCGATTTTCATGAGGACGAATTGTCCGGCAACGACTTGTCCTGGTACGAGTTATTCGGGGACTCATTGTCCGGTCCCCGAATTGCTCTACTAATGAGACCAAAAACATCTGCATATCTCAAGCGGGTATTGCTTTTTTGTGTATATCTTTTGAATTCCACGAGCTCATTTAACACCGTTTTGCCTCAACCATGCAGCGTAAATGTTTCAAGTTATACCTATTTGCAGTCGTGTCTATATGTTTTGCCAGCTTCATTTTTTCGGAAGCTAACTATTCGTTTTCAACGTCACTGTTCATTTGACCAACGTTCGAAATCACACAGTTGTAGGCCAACCATCATTTGCATAAATGAAATGTAGACTTTACCGTCCTCGATATATCTTGTAAGCCTCCTTATATGAGCCTACTAATAAGTATTAGACTAAGTCAAGGTTTCCCCTCCGCACAAAGCTGTTCTATTTCTAACGTTATAAGGTTTTACTACTCAAGGTTACTTGGCCTCGGTTGTAGATAGTAAAGGTTTTTCAGAATGGCTAAACGTTTTATTGTATCGATTTTAAGAAAAACATGTGTGTTTTCCATCAATTTTATTACTCCACAATTTAGAGATATTTTGGCCCCAAAAAGTGTGGTTATTGCTAAAGAAATATCATTTTCATATCTGGTTAAGCAAAGTGAAGCGTTACTACGTTCAAGTATAATTCGATTACTTGATTATTCCAGTATTATGTTCTGTAAAAGGGCAATATCAAAAACTTTCCCATGTCCCATACTTGGGTACTGCGTCCCTTATGTGGCTACTGTGCGTCCCTAATTTGTACAATATCGCCATGTTGAGGGTCAGTTTACATTATGGTACTTTTTGAGTTGTCGAAATGTTTTATTTATCACGTATCTTTGTCAGCTTAATGAGCTTTCGTTTGAGGTGTACCAAGCATAGCCTGCCCATCTGCATCGTTTACACAGAAAGTAAAACTGTGAGCTGGCGTCCCTTAAATGGAATGCAAAAATTTAAGTGTTTCTTAATTAGCATTCACACTTTAATTTTCCGGCTGATAACGGCACTAATCCGTTGGCCGACCGGGCTGAATGACCGTCGGCCGCCGTCAACAATTTTGTGCCATTGACAGTCTCTTATGGGCCGCCGCTCGGGCTGCCGTGGTCTATACGTTTACGGCTGTGTAACAAGTGCATTAAGGCACGCTACTGTAACTTTTTGATGTATATTTACAAATCGCCCATAACCAATATGACAGGATCTTCTATCGTCAAGTACCATCTTGTCATATTTAATCATACACTATATTTATTTATTGTTAAACTAATATGCTTCAATTTATGATAAGCCTCAACGTCAGCCGTCACCAGCTCTAATTATAGTGTAGTGTTGCTATAGTCTGCCTACACCTATGATTCGGCCATTTAGCCCTTTCATTGTGCACCGGTGCAAAACCTTCATATGCAAATCGACTTTTGAACAAATGCTCAAGAAGAATTTGGGAATATCAAATTCGTATCACAAAAGACCAGCTTTGTGGCAATCAGTCGTCTCTTTGCCGTCAGCCAGTTGTTGAGCCGCCGGCCAGTCTTTAAGCTGTCGACGGGCCGTTAGCTGTCGACGGACTGAAAATTTTGCAAGCTGGCCCATGGCCGGCTGTTTGACTTCAAAGCCGGCTATTGCACAACACCACTTCTGGAACCTCGGACCTTCAGTATGTATGTATTGTGGTGACAGCGACAAATTCTGAAGGCATATTGTTGCTAAGATTACTTATCTATTTCTCAATATACATATAATATAGTTAGAAAGTGTTAGTGAAATACAGTTAGTGCGTATAATAGAGTTAGAAAGAGAACATACACTGATCGATATAATCAATGAGGAGATTTAGTTAAGTTGAGCCACACATTTTGCGTGTAAGATTTTGTTTACTAGAGTGTACATGTTCGAAAATCTAGCGGCAGCACAGACCAAAACCAAAATCAAGTTTTTGTCCTACATTATATTACGTCAAGTTTCCCCCCACCTCGAATAATTCTATGCGTACTCTCTGTAAGCCTAATGCCAACGTCTAAGCATGGGTTTGATATTAAGCTGACCGTAGGCCGACAGTTAAACTTAATATTTTTGACCCGTTTCCCTTCCCCTCTGTTATAGGTGGCTCGAACTGCATATGGTGCGACATCCGAAGGATACATTTACAGTAAGTTAGCTCTTTGGCGTATATATTTAACACACAGTTTCGATCGAACATAGTTAAATGTAGTAACGTTTTTCAGTTCTATGTAAACAAATTAAGGCGGTTCATTTTTCAGCTTCAGATGGTCAAGGCAGTAAACTAAAAAATAGATCAGTCGTAGCTCATATTTTGATACATTGAATAGCACTATCAAGAGTTGAGGATGACTTCTTCAGAAGAGTACGATACTATGTGCCATCACCATATAAACGCATCGAGCATAACGCGACCAATTTTAACCTTGTTCCCATTCTCTAGGAGAATTCATATACATATATATACATTCTGTTGGCGTGGATAATAATTGTAAGACATTGTAGTTATTTCAAAATATTGTTACTCTCATTTTGACGTTATATCTGCAACAGGATATGACAACCATGCATGCTTTCTTTACTGAGCGTTTTCGAGACCATAAATTTGACCTTGTGATGGTTCGATCGCTGATAATCATTTGATCCACTATTATATGGCACAATAAAACGTAGCTTGGCCTTTTTTAATATGATATGGCCAGGGGCGTTACCATAAAAATTTCAACTAGGCGGAATCCACGCATATTGGGGTCATCTCTTCATGTGATCTGACGACAGACAGCACGTTGCAAAAATTTTGTTGCACTTATAAACTGGGGCACCAATACCAAACTGGGGCACCCCCAAAACCCTTCCCCCAGTGGCCCCTCCAGTTACTCCCCCCAAGGTCGACGCCCACGGGCATGGTAGAAAACATACTTCACAGCATCCGCAGTTTGTTTTAATTTGCCTCAGTCGTAATACAGATTATGTATGTTTTTATTTGTGAATTTAAGTGTTTCATTTTAGTATTGCTCGTGTTATAACTGTATGTTTGTTTTTGTCATCTACACAGTAGTAGTGCTGTTATTGTTTGCACTGACATTTTCAGTAAAAAGTAAAGTACACATTATGCTTTGCGTTATATTGCATCTATATTTGATATTTATAGTTTTTGCTGTAGCTGAGTAAGTAGTTCTGTGCTACTGCAGTGGCAAAACTAAATGCAGTGATGGGACTGATTATGTAACAGGGTCGTTCCGACCCTGTCACGGA
>JASANE010015297.1:0-75702 GCA_030248225.1 Trileptium ribeirensis
ACGCTCTTGATCAATTAAAATCAAACGCATAACTGTTCGCGAACACACTGCTCTATGGCTGAAACGTACTCGTTTTACGTTCGTGAAAGTTGGAGTAAAATTACCGAAATCTTTGAAAATGAAAATTTGTCGAAGTTGAATATTGGGGCTTTTGTTCGAGAACAACATAGAGCTGAACTATAGGACTGATTTATTTGTGACGTCACGTGACAAATGCATTAAATGTATTCGCGTACAAAACCATCCATATGCATTTAGCAATCCATTATGCAAATCTGATAGAAATTACGGAACCGAATTTCTACAAATTGAAAATGAATCGTCAATACGCTGGTTAAGCTCACTTGGATATAATTTTGCCAATTTTCGATTAAGGAAATTTTCTGCCACATTTGTATTGCAACTCCATATCCGTAACAAGGGTTTGTGATTCGACATCGGCCATTACAAAATATATGGTTGGTAGGGTCATCTTAAGTTTGCTTACGCATTATTCAACGCCTGCGGAGTACGTGTTGTGACTAAGTCGAACCTTCCAACAGACGTACATAAAGACGTCGAACTCTGAATACATGTCACATAAATAACAGAATAACATTCCTGGGCAACACTGTAAAATTTTCACGCCAATGTTGCATAACAATCTTAAAATATGTTATGTGCGTCCGTAGATTGCCCTTGTTTATCATTGACTAGACAAACTCTTTATCCAACTTTACTGTTATATTTCTCTAATATGACAATTTGATCGCGGAAAAACTAAGCTAAAGAATGTGATATTAAGACGATGAAATTGAATAGTCCATGACAAAAGCCGCTAAATTTAGTAGAATATCATTAAAAGCGAAAGCCGCTAATTTAATAGCAGTTTGTGATAAAAGTCGTTGGATTTAATCGTTTATGATAGAGCCTCTAAATGTCAGTAGATTATGAAAAAACTCAAGTTTGTTGAATATTGCATAAAAACTGCATTATTAGGTTCAAAATACAACAAAATTAATTATATATATTTGTTTACATTTATTGATACGAAATTTGTGCAAATACAGACATTTTTAACGTGTAAGCATGATTTAAACAATATACGCAGTATTTTATCCTCGTTATATGTTATGATTTATAATTTGTTTATATTGTATAATAATCACCATAAAGTAAAGTGTCGATTTAGTAATACAAAACATGCAACATTATAAGTTAGTTAACCTGGACGAAATATTAAT
The DNA here is from genome assembly GCA_030248225.1 of Trileptium ribeirensis. Lineage (NCBI taxonomy): Eukaryota > Metazoa > Nematoda > Enoplea > Enoplida > Thoracostomopsidae > Trileptium > Trileptium ribeirensis. Next base: position 1,224 of record JASANE010015297.1, read on the forward strand.
TTAATATTAGGTGATATATTCTTGTTTAACTTGAATCTCTACACTATTGTAGGTATTAAATAGTCATAACACGGCTGCCGAAGAGTATGTAGAACATTGTGTACTCATCCGAACAAAAATGAAAAACGTCTAACAACCTTAGAGCGAATAAAGAATGAGTATCGAACTAAGAAAGGTCCTTTCTGGGAAAGAATTTACAAAACCTTTCCATACTACCTCTTCGGGCCGTATTTTACACAGCCGGATTCTCAACGCAAGGCTTCTCCAACTATTACTTAGGAAAAACTGTTGGTTATATTGTAGATTAGTATACACGATAAAAACATTTCAATTTACTAAACGACATACCTCATCGAAAAAGGCTTTGGCTTTGTTTACGTCGACCGTTTTAAAAGTATTTATTTGAGTTACTGAGATCGAGCTGAGAGATAGAGAAGCAACGAAACCATAATGCATCTCAGCAACCACAATTAGACAAGATGTCAGACAACCATGATTACGTGGATAGCTGTATCTGGAGCATTATAAACTAAAATTACCTGGTTAAAAGTTAATGTGCGAATTAATTTTATGCACAAGCTTGTGTAGTTTATAAAATTATTTACTTATAAAAATGTGTACACATTTGAGTAGAAGAAAAAGAGACAGACACAAGCTTAAAGCTTTTATATCTGCTCTGTTGATTTGCTCAATGCAGAAAATGTATGCCACGACTTTGCTGTACGGGTGTTTCGAATTTGTCTGATAGACGAAGCATTGATCATCATAATTAGATTGTATTGTTGTGAGAATTAGTTAACACTCATATAGTGAATAATATAAGCTTTAGGACGCTTAAACAATCGCTGAAATTATAGAGCTGAAGATACATACATAAAGCTATCTCGTGAAATCCTTGAAATATTTGAAAAATGATGCGAACACACATTAATTGGTTCTAAACACCAATAAAAAGGCAAATAAACACGAGCTCAAGTTTGTTATTTTTGGTTTTGGCTTACGCAGCTTTAACGCATGAGAGCAATCTCGCTAAGCCGTAACTCATTACAATATCATTGTTAGCTCCAAGTACATACAATGCAATCCAATAAAGGAAATCTAAGTCTAAGTGCCCAAGGCGTTTAACGTGTTCGGTCTATTATATTCCATTATGTATATGTAGTCGCCGTGTCAAGTGCCGCTGAACTTTTTCAATCCTATTAAAGTGCGGAATATGAATAAATGACCAAACGTCCTCGCATATTAGAGTATAGGACGGACCTAACTAGTGCATGTTTATGGCACTAATATCAGAGGATAAAAGCATCTAAAGATCATATTGCAACGCGATTAAGTTTTTCTCGTAATATTTCTTACAATACACGCCAGATTTTGATATCAGTAGATATTATCAACCCTAAATCGTGAACTATATATCCTTCTGGCACAGTTTTACTGCCATCAACGTGATCATGGTGTGGCCGATATGAGTATGGCTTAACGCTCTTACCATAGATCCCATTTGCTTAGTTACCAAACTATATTTATGTACCGGATACCTTCTCATATGTCAGGACAAATCTGTGTTCGAAATCGGGAGACATCAATAATAAACTACGAACTACAAAAATATAATATAAAGCAATACACTGTGCGTCAACGAATTTACAATAGATCCCCTTTGCTTAGTTACCAAAAGAAATATTTTTATGTACCTTACGCCTTCTAACAGGTCAAGACAAATCTGCGTTCGAAATTGATCATCAACAGGCATTACATCGAGCAATCCATGCTCTCGTTGAAGTTCTACTAACTGTCGAGCAACTTGTGTCCTAAGTGCATTGCGGCAGTGCAGCTTTCGAATCATACGGCGATAAGTTTTCGCAAAGAATGCTAGAGCATTTCGAGAAGGCATTAGGAAGTCAGTTTCTGGTGCGAGAATTTTGTCAAGACGCTTGAACATATTCGTTCCAGCTTCGGCCACAATTTTGTACGTATTTCCAGCATTTTCCGCTGCACACGTACTACATTTGTATACTATTACACCTGAAACAAAGATTAAGAAGCAAAAATTAGTGATAATATTTACTACAATAAAACGTTTTATGAATAAAACAGATGAATATATTGCTGGAAATGAAATAAATTGTTTTGTACACTGTACTTTTGCACGCTTTTTAGTATGTATACTATTAATATTGTTTCTATAGCAACTACGAAAACAAATAGTAAGCTCAATCATATTACAATGCCGTAACACCCTTGTACTTTCCCCACGAGTAACGAGTGAGCAGCGGTCAATTGTGGCAATTCTATAAATCCTGGATCATAAAAGGCATTGAAACGGAGCGAGCGAAGTTTCCATCTAGGGCGCTAGGGATAAAATAGCAATTTTTTTTAATTTTGCCTATCGCTGTCATCAATACTCATTTTCAGATGGACGAATTTCGATAATGTCTTTGTTTCATAGAAAAAGTTAAGACGACGTGCTCTTTAATTGAACACGAAAAGCTCGACACCATCTTCGGGGTCGAAATGGCACAAACAGGGTTTTAAGGGTTGTTTACCAAATCTGGCCACATGGGTACTAGTGTTGTACAGCCCGTAGCGTCCGACGTAGGATTTACATCGAGAAAAAAGACCGTCTTCATGTGCTCATCGATATCCATAACTTTGCAGAACTGGTCTCTCCGCAGAACCAACATTTCACTTGTAGCGGGAAGGGGTGGTGGTTGTAAGCAGCACCAACCTCGGGGATATTGAAAGTGCCTACGGTAATTTCTCCACAGGTCACCTGAGGGAACCGTACTCTCCAGGGCAACTGGGGGTTTTTATAATGGAATTTTCCGTGTTTTAACGCATAATGTATATCGTTGTTCATATAAGTAGGGAAAATGCTCATTTGTGCAGAGAGCATTTCATTTTACTTATGATTTTGTCCTAAATAGTCGAAATATAAGGCGTGGTGTTGAGTTTTGTTTATAACCGTTTTTGTTAAAACGATAATTTTTGCGTCGCCTTAAAATACCTGGTGGGTGCTCTGGGTGGAAGCCAAAATTAACCTTGGGAACCGACCAAATCTTGGGCCCTCCCTATGGAGAGGTCAGCTGAACAGCACTTTTTTTGTGGGACTACAAACTGGGTCGCTATAACCTCGAGTATGGTGGTACGATCCTTTGCCAGAAATATTGATTTTTAAGATTTCGTCATGTTATTGCGTGTTTTACCTTACATAGAGTTTCTCATAGATTATTCGCTGGATACTATGGTTTTGCTATCTAGAGCCCATATTAATTAATCACACAAAATGAAAACATGCTCGCTCCGTTTGATTTTCGCATGCGAGCTACTAGATATGATCTGCACTACGTGACTTTATGGCGCGTACACTTTCAAACTTTTTGCTCGAAATTCGATCAGAAATTTTGATAAATGGAAAAAAATGATTATTTCAAGATATGTTTCCTGCATCTAATTCGCCAAAATAATATACCGCAAATATTTCAACGCACTCACACGCTGAAACTCACTAAAATACAAAAAGATGCTTTCAAATTTTGACCAAAATTTGAGTTCTAATTTTGAATGTGCTAGTGCACTTTTAACACTTAAAATGACTGCTTGCCGAAAGACGTCGGCGAAATGTCGTATTCACAACAGCCGTAATATTTGTGCGTAGGTATTACTGGTTTTCCTTTTTGATCCAGTATGTATATTTGTTGACCGCTATTGTATTGCTGCAACTCTTACACCCGTATTAAACAACTATAGTTACTATCTATATATACTTGAGATAATAAATATTACTATAAGTGTTCACTGCAAATACAACCAGACAAGTGTAAAAAGAACAAATTCCAACCTTCAAAAATTTCGGCGACAAGTAGCTAAACTGACACACCAATCAATGAAGAAAAACAAGGGTTTTATGTATACTGTCCGGTGCAATATCTGTTGTAAGCCCTTCATTAACTATGGTATATCTATGTAAATAACCAAGTCACTGGATTTGGAATGTACATTTTGCAAAAATGTCTCTGAAACGTGCGACATGTACGACTCGAAGTCGCCAGTCTACACCAAACCATTATAAACATGAATAGTATGACACAAAATAGCAGTAATAATAAAATAATAAATAAATAAATAAAAATGTGTTGAAGTGCATTTTTGCGCAAAAATATATAGCTTTGACGATAAGATACAGTCACGACAAGAAACAAGTGCCAAATATTCGATCGAAATTGCTCTTGAGTTCGATTATACGAATTTTCGACCTATCTGAACTTATTCGCAACAAAATAAACTTAAAATTTATAAATTTTCAATCGAATTAGATTGTTTATACTGCATTTATTTTTGGTCGAATCTGAGGGTGTACCACTTAAGTGCCCAGGTTTATTTTGCCAATGACACCACCAATTCCTATGGGAATTAACTGATTTTACAAGTCCTTCAGATAAATATTTGGTTTTAGTTTCTTTGAATTTCATGTAAAGCGTAAAGAATAGTAGTGGGTGGGTAGAAGTTACTAAAACCGCGATACCCTGGTTTGTAACATATTCCTTCGGAGAAATGCTGATGTGCCTATTGCATGGAACATTTGCGCTTGGAACCCTCACAACAAACCAGGTCCTATCCCGGGGCGCAGTAACTAAGGTGCCAGTCGTCATCAATGATTTATGCTGTTTTTGTTGTATAGACTGCCCATTTGGGGTAGAATTATTGCGCCCAAATTCGGCTCTGGACCATTGAACCATTACAACGCTCTTAGTACATTCAAACCAACATGCACATTTAGCGCGATGCTCTATTGAATATGCAGTATTCATTCAAAATTGTCACTATTAGCAGTATTGCATAATAAAACATCCTGAAATTAAAAATAAGTCTGAAAAATTATAAGCAGACATTTAAATGTTAAATGGTATGTAATTCCGATTAACAGCGTGAAAATTAGGGGTGGCTACTTTGGGCTACTGTTGCAACGAATCCGGTTAAGATTTTTTGGCCAAATTCCTAAAACTACATTGTGCTTGGTAAGGCAAGCATTTGGTTAAAATGCGTTGGATTATAAGAAAGTTATTCAAAAATAACATCGGGCCACTTGGCAGAGACATGCCATATATTGCAGCACTAATAAATTGCTCAGCTTACAAGCAGTGTAGTGTTACCATTTTTACAGAAATAATTTTTAAATATATTTTTATCATTGTAACCTTTAACTATAAAACTAAAACCAAATTTTATCGATATCAAAATCAATATTGTATATCATAAAGATTATCTGAGTTACAAACCGTTAATTTCAACCGGAACAGCCATACCGCTGCAATTAGCGATGGAGCACACCACGCTGTATTTGACGAGATCCTATAATTGACTATGACACCGCTAAATATGTTATCTGAGTTACATATTACAATAATAATGTTTTGGAAACAAAAAGATTCAGTAGTAATATGTTAAAAATCTGCGTAAATGCTTTCCGCAAACGTAGGTGTATTACATTATACAGTAATTTAACTCATAATATCTCTAGCATTTATTACTCTCAATATGTATAGATGCAAATTTTCTAGCAAGAGCACTGAACAAACGTAAAATCATTATAAAATATAGTATTCACCACACATGACTGTCGCATTACGAGCGACCAACAACAAAATTTAAAATTTCAAAACTTTAGCAAGTTCCTAGCAATATTTAGGGCGAGTACTGCCTAAACAATGGGAGTTTTTTTACGCGAACATCTTTGTTTAAACTCCATAAATCATATTGTTTCAAGAAATGAAATATGTTATTAAATAATCTTGAAATTATATTTTAATACATAAATCACAATTTTTCTAAAATTATGTCCCAAATAAAACTCAAACAATCGAACACAAGCAAAGTTTTGCCTAGTATTGCAGTAATGTCACTAATCCAATCAAATCGCGTGAAAATGTTTAGCTAAAATCAATAGCTTGTAATTCGCACTTCAACTTAAGGTACTATAAGCAACGCCATCAACTCAATCTATGTTCATTCGCTACATAGAAATGCTATTTACAATAAATTTAATACCAGCACATAAACAAATACATGAAGATGCCACATAGCGTGGGAGCAGATGAGGTTTCCTTCAACCAATGATAGGCATGCTAATAGTTGGATTACAATAATCCAGATTGCACGCGTATGAAAATTCTACATTTAATAAATAAAAAATGTAAATCGCACTAAGATTAGATATTCTTTCCAGTGGGTAAAAGACGCTTGAAGCATTTAAACACTACGTCATCCAGTATACTACCTCAGCAACCGTCATATCAGTGAAAAGCTATATTGCTTTCACTGCATCTCTTATGGGAACTGATATCCTGTATGGCCATCTAAACTGGTAACTCTATCAAGATTGCATACCAGAGTGAAGCATAGGTCCCTTCTACGATTTCCGTGACCATTCGATCAGCTCTCGATAGCATACATCGATATGTTATATACGGATATCACACAATACCGCACAAGTTAGAACAAAACTAATACCGGCAATATGTTTAATGCAAGTTACCAGCCTCCCAGGAAGTCACAATAAGATTAAGATTTCTGGTCGAGGAACCATGGGGGCGCCATAACCCTGTACCCATGGAACAATGCCACGGGCCCAAGTAACCCTGAGGGCGGAAATAAAATACAGGCCATGACGTTCTTGGTATACTAAGCCTAAGCCTTAGTGTTAGCGTAAGCTAAGGTGCTTATATGAGACATACACTGCGCCTAAGCCTACGTCGGGCGGCTACGGCTCCCCGAACCCCGGCTCTAAGCTGTTCTTTTTTCTAACGTTATAACATACCGCCCCTCAGGATTATTTGGGCCGAACCACGGGTCGCAGAGCCAAACCAACACCGGCAATACGTTTCCTATGCCCGAAAACCTTTTGAAGGTGAAACTTTTCAGCCACCCAGGACGTTAGAACAAATTTTCGAATCTTGGGTGAAGGAACCACGAGGGTGCCATATCTCAAACACCATAACTCCGAAAAAAGTGCCATCGGCATTTATCATTTTACTATAAAATAAAACCAAATAAAGAAAAAATCGAAAGTTAAGATAAAAATAACCTTGCTTCCGTGAAGGATACTAAAATGGGCTAAAAACCCTCATCTCGACCACATACCCGTAACCAGACCTCAAATAACAAAACGCTAGGGAATGTACACGATAAATCGAATGAGCCCAAGATCATGAAAATTGGTTTAGTCGTTCCCGCGTTAACACGTCAACACACAAAGATGGAATTTAAAAGCTTTCACCCCTACAACACACAATATAAACAACGTTACACTATGCTCTACTGAAGATGGCTGGAAGTTGTCGAATAGTGAACATGCAGCTATGAAACACCATGATTTACAAGATAGTAGACATGTTACTTTGAATATACATCATTATTCTCCATCGTAACAAAACCGCCGTATAACGATGGGTAAAATAACACAATTGCTCGAATTTTAAAGCCAAAAATAGACAGCTACTGCTGTCAATACTCAGAACTTGGAAAGAATTTTACGGAAAAATATAGCTGAATATAAGAAATATTTCAAATTTCAAACTGAACTATTTTACCTTTAACACGCTGTTTTGAATATTAACAATATATCATGACTCTGCTTTATTGGCTTTCATGCTCTATTTACTTATAAGCTACGATCACGAACAGAAACTAGAAATTTATACAATTTGTGAAAAATTCGCTAATAACCAGATTTTTCGGAAATTTTTCTCAAATAATTCCTGCATTTTTTCGAAATCAGGTTGCTTTTAGTGGTTTGCTGCTGTACAGCTAACCAAAATAAACTAAACGAACTATAAAAAACAGCTCAAGAAAACCGAATAAATCATAATATTAGGTAAGCTAAACCTTCTGAGTATCCTGACAACCTTGGCAAGAGCAATTGAAGTAATAATCCTGATTCAATTTCTTGCATCTAACTTCGGCAACTGGCAGTAAGGATGTGTAGTTGATGAACAACTGAAACAAGTGTCGGCACAAATAGATGAAAAAATATTATAAAATTGGAGGACATATTTGCTACGATATATTTAATCCTTTCAAGCAAAATTTCTTTCGATATATTTCTGTTAATTTGTGTATGTGGCAAAGCCTAACACAAAACCTAATAAATCAATGTCTTTTGTGCAAAATAGGTTGTATTTGTACATAATTTAAAAAATACACATCTAAATTTAAAAATGCACACAAAAAGCACAGGTCCGGATTAGCCTTTTTTAGTCGAAAGCCGGTGAATAATAAAAATTGAACGAAGTCAACCACAAAGTCGCACTAACGCAAAAATTGTAGCTTTTTAGTCTCAAGCGTGATTTTTTCAGAGCGACAGAGCAATTTTTTAAAATCACTGGAATTCCGCAAACACACATGTATGCGGTGTGCATTTTTGCTGCTCAGAAATCTTAAATTGTTGAAAAATGTGTAAGTCGTGAGGGTCAGTGTGCATTTTCATTAGGAAGTAATACATATTCGACACTAGGAATTTTAGCCCCATCATCGAATTAAGTTTGTTTCTGGATCAAAATCCTAGCACAGCGAAATTATTGCCGCGGTATGCAGAAGTTACTTTTAGAAGCTTATTGTGTAAATGCATATTTACTCACAGCAGAACAACAGCACTCAAAATTTTATGTGCTTAGCTTCCTTTCTCCGTTTTTAACGTTTCCTGAGTCTTTATATTCGAGCAAACTCGAAGTGCTTCCCCGCGAATTGCGCTAAAACGTATCAGGATAACAATGGTTACCAATACACGCTAATTTTTTAGCGTATTGTAATATTTGACTCGTAATAATCGAGTTGTAAGCTCGCATATTGTGAGCGAGTATAGTTTAGGAGTTTCGTATAAAAACAGCAGCATCTGTGGGACTTATATAAATAAAGACAAGCGTTCTCTACTAACTCTCTTCGTATCCAATGCTATGATTATATGTCCAGCTATGAGATTATGCATCCACAACAAGAGTATCAATTCCATTACACTACGAATAAAGGAAAAAACCAATAAGGATTTTTTGAAAAAAAAACGCTGGCTCTCAAGTATCTGTATTAGCAAGAAACAAGTCTCGTTATCCAATTCAACACAGTATCATTGGGTATAAAATTTTACAATGCTAAACCAGAGAAAAATTAAAAATTCTAAGCTTACAAGCGTTTTTGCTAAAAAGCAGTATCTCACAAATGTGCACCGTGAAATATTACAATGCACAAGATTCGCACAGGTGAAAGCTTCAAATAGATGTAAATTCTTCCAAGATCAATATGTACTTATTAATCCCATACCTAGGAAAAGACAATCTGTATGTGCGATTTTTTCCACGAATATAAAAAGTATGTACATAAAGTTATTATGGCGTTCCACTTATAGACAGCTAATAATGCAACATATCTGTTCAGTTCCACATTTCCGCACACAGTTCAGTTCAGTTCAAAATTACAAAAATTGCGTACCTGCGAACAAGAGTTCCATGACAATTCCGGCACTAACGAATAGACTACTAAGTCACTTGATTCAAAAGCGAAGCAGCAGTTGGGCTCGCAAGAATGGTCAAGTATTGAAATGCTAAAACAAAAACCAACCACAACCTTAGGTTCTCCATTCCCAGAAAATTTTGATAGGGGTATCAGCCGACGCCTCCTCATCAGGATTTGCCAATTATCGTGAACTGTGAGCAGAACCCGACTCTACCTGGGCTTCTATAACAAAAATAGGTATAATTTAGTGTTTCCAGATGTAAAGCGCTAAATTAGATAATAAGCCATCAAAATGGCGTTAAAACGGCTGTGATTCAATTCTAAAGTTTATTAATCATTTTTTTGCAGTTTATCAATTTTAGTGTCGAAATAAAATTAAGAAAAAATGTTCTCGAATATTTATATCAACTGTATGTTTTCCCCGAACAAACCTGAATATTAAGGGCCAATAATAGGGCACCATTTATGATCAAGACAAACCGAAGAAATTTCAAAGACCTCAATCTCTAATTTATGTAAACGACTAAAAGCGGTGTACTCAAATTGAACTACTAATCACCACAAACAGCTAGGTTTTTTAATAGATTAAACAAGTAATGCAATTACTGTTGCCAACAATAATTTATGATTTGTCATCCGTTAGATGTGCTAAACTGCTAATGGGAAGTCCTAGTAAATTTTTCTCCACATCTACCCAGATCCGTGCACGCTGACAAAATTTGGTGAAATAGCAGTGTCAACGCCGCAAAAAGAAGAAACAATATCGCGTATTGACATCGAAGAACAAGAGAACACAAATTTTTTCTTTTGCCGATTAGTATTATAAAGGTGGTGAATTCTGAGTGTTGAATAATATTCATAATAATAATGCTAACCATATTATGTAGTTTATAGAGACTACAAAGCTATAAGTATGAACTTACAAAATAAGCCATGCTGTATGAATAGTTAAGGAGATAGATATATCACTCGTGCATTTAGGGACACACTAGGTGCAGCTTCATGTAATATGAATATTGCTCTACAAAATAAAATTAGCAACGTCTATATACATCAAGTGGTTCAAGAAAATATTGCCTTTTTCGTGTATTTTGGGTTTCATAAGCCCCCTCCAAATACTAGTTTGACGAAAACTTGCAGCGTAAACAACAGCACACCATATGCAGCTACAAGCGCTCAACAAACACTATTTTTACCGATCCAATCTTAAAAAATTAAGACTTTAAAAATTAAAATTATTTTTAAATAAAAATATATTTTAAACTTACTTTTTAAATCACTAAAAAGCATCGTATAGCACCATCAATAATTCTTTCTCACTTCATTATCCTTATAAATATTACCTCTGAATAACTGACTTTCGTGTTAAGAAATACTGCATGCAAGCTGGTAAAACTATGAAACCACCGTCGTAAAACTCGATAAAATAATTTTATATTAAGAATCTAATCTGTAACTTACTCTAAATACATTCCAATGCCTATTGTTTTCTCTGACACATCTTCAACTTGGAAAGAGTTAATTAAAACCTGAAAGGAAAAAAGTTTTCAAGGATTTAACGCATACAACAGAAATGTTAGGTAAAACGCAGAGATCCGGCTTCACCAAGCTGATGAGCATGACATTTTACGTGCATACTGACAAAGAACGCTCCTGGCAAAATATTTGCTCCCCACCTGATAAAAACTTGACAAATTTTTTAACAAAATCTGCTTCTAAAGTTAAAAAAGATTGAACTCATATTCATTGAAAAGTTGTTTTAGTCCCTAATAAAGTCGTTTTTGCAGAGTGTCTGATTCGATTTATTAATTTCAACATTTATCACAAACACTGAATTTTGAAAATGTTTATAATTCGAAGCACCCGGTTGATGATCTCTAGCAAAAACCGACACCCCTGGTTATGAATCAGACCAGCCCTCCACTCGATGCTGCTAGGCAAATTTTTCAGCGAATAGAGAAGCCAGGAGATATCTTATTCGTTAATCAGACAATGAATCCGTTAGAATTACATAACCAACCGCATAAGTCGCCCCTATTTACAAAGACAATTGTTTCTATAAATTAGAAATCATCGGAATAATTCTCAAATCATGTCACTTGTATCATAAAGAGAGTATATTTCAGACTTGTTGCTGCTAAAATAAATGAACAAACAAATAAATACTGCATCGCACAATCCACTGGCTTTTTAAAAGAGAAGAAGTATTCCCTGTCTATCGATATCCACCGGGTACACAATTTATGCTTTCCAGGTTAGTTTTTGCCAGCCCAGTTCATGACACCAGGTGCGTTGTTAGAAATTGGGAGATATTTTTTCTTTAGGGTAGAAAACATCCCATATTGGCAAAAATCCCAAAAAATTTTATAAATATAGCTCAGGATGTTAAATGGCCTATAAACTACAGCGAATAGAGAAGCCAGGAGATACCCGCATCTTATTCGTTAATCAGACAATGAATCCGTTAGAATTACATAATCAACCGCATAAGTCGCCCCTATTTACAAAGACAATTGTTTCTATAAATTAGAAATCATCGGAATAATTCTCAAATCATGTCACTTGTATCATAAAGAGAGTATATTTCAGACTTGTTGCTGCTAAAATAAATGAACAAACAAATAAATACTGCATCGCACAATCCACTGGCTTTTTAAAAGAGAAGAAGTATTCCCTGTCTATCGATATCCACCGGGTACACAATTTATGCTTTCCAGGTTAGTTTTTGCCAGCCCAGTTCATGACACCAGGTGCGTTGTTAGAAATTGGGAGATATTTCTCCTTTAGGGTAGAAAACATCCCATATTGGCAAAAATCCCAAAAATTTTGTAAATATAGCTCAGGATGTTAAATGGCCTATAAACTATATCTCAGGTATAGGTTTTGTAGTTTGGAAAAACTACATAATTCAGTATATAAACATTACCAATTTAGTTACATTAGCAATTCCCAAAGCGAGGGAAAACTGGGCGAGTGTGGTTACTTTGCTCTAAATGACCATTTCGACAATTCAAATTCAGCTTCCGGAGTCCGTTTAAAAGCCCCCAAAAAGGCAATAATATAGTACAATTATAATTATATGAAAAGCAAAACTACAGCCATTTTTAGCACATATCAAATCCAGGAGATATGTTATATCTTCTTCAGTGACAGAAAAGATGGAAACTTCCAAATTAATAAATCATAACATTTACTAAAAATTACATTGCCAAGTTTAGGCATCTAGCGCTTTCTTTACTGTGCATATACTGCGCAAGCACGATTACCTTCATCATATTCAGCGCACTCGAAGGTATATAGACATAATTTAGCATTCATTCAAATAACTTGGAAAAATACCTAAATTTAATATTTGGATGCTAAAATTTAGCAATGTTAGCTTATTTCACCCTCCCGTAATGTTAATAACGTAGCATAATAATGTTGATATAAGATTAACACAACTACAATCAACTTTTCACATGTTAAATGACCCAACAAACCCATCTTTTACCATCAACAAGGAAACATCCTTGTTGAATATTTTTAAATTTTAACTCACACACTGAAAAAGAGACTGACATAAAATATGCAGCAACAAAGTTTGATGTGTCCACGAGAGTATTCTATTATTTTCGAACCGATGATATAGCAACCGCAGAATGATAACCTAGACGTTGGGAGACTCGATATGGTCAAATTGCAAAGTCTTTAATTCGTGCCGGTTTTTAAAAAGCTCGGGCAGGCAATCATGGGAGCAGCGCAAACTTAGCGCTAGATACACAGTTAGATTTCGTTAAATAGAATAAAATTTAATAATAATAAAATAAAATAGCGCGCTGAATAAAAAGTTTGCGGAGATCCATCAAACAGTGGAACTGAGTGATACAGACAAAAATTTTTTGGGTCAATTAAACCCCATTTGTGCAAAACTCTGTTCGCTATACCTTCCTTTGTAAAATATGACATTACCATCGGTACTACCTGGTATCCCATATTAAATTATATCGCCTGATAAGCAACACATAACATCTAATATTTTAGTTTAGATTTTAACCTTCCCGAAAATTTCCAATAGCTCATCTTCATCAGGAGTCCGTGCCAGATGGTCACCGAGAGATTGTATTTCATCGACAACCGATTGAAATTGACTCCATCTTAAGAAAATTGTTATACATAGTAAATGCAAAATACTACACGTTGTATTGCTATTATAATCCACACCGGGCGTACATAGCACGTCAACCAACATAATCGAGACTTATCTGTTCGTCCAAGTATCATTTCGCGTAAACAATGTAGAAAATGGAAAATAGCTTGAATAAGCGGGCTCACAATAAACATTACCTACAAATGCCGCACAAAGAAAATGTGCAGTACCCACCACAAATGACCGCTAACATTTTCATTTTATACCGCTGCTCGCCCAGACAATTATTATTCTTTGGCTTTCGCAAAGCTTTTCGAATGTGCCTGGGTAGAATCGAACTGACCCCCCGCCAAAGATCGAACTGCGAAGCGAGAAATTGAGCTTTCCCGAGGACTCAAATACGCGGAAATGCTATAGATAAATAATTTATAATGAATGACTGACAGAAATATCGTGTTTTTACTAGGATTGTACCGGATAGAAAAAGGCCGGATACCGGATAATCCGGCCTTCACTATCCGGCCGGATACCGGATAATAGAAAATCGGGTTACTCAGTTCTAGCTATGTGTGTTACCGCTTGAAAGAAAGAATATCGAAATTAAATCAAAATTTCTTCTTTTTTATTATATTTTAGGATACCGGATACCGGTACATCCCTAGTTTTTACTCCGCAAGCCAAAAATTTATGGATTTTTTGGGGTTTGGTAAGGGTGTATGGATCCTTAAGAAAAATTGTTTTCGACCTTTTCCTTACAGAGGATAACCCACAACCACCCCAAAAAAATTTTTATAAAACAATCTAAATATGGTTTTTGAAATAAAAATAGTTAAAAAATATTCGACACCTATGTGCTCATTCCATGTTCATTAAAACTTAACATTTAGAATTGAATTTACATTAAATGCTTTCACGTAACTTATTTTTCAAGAACCCACTTATATTATGCATAGCACGAGTATAATAATTAACAGCATAAAATATAATAAAAACAGAAACCGGATTTTGAAAGCCAGGTGTCCTATATTCTACTTGACATGAAATTCGTTGACGTTCGCCGTCCACAAAGCAGCCACTATGAGAAATGAGCATTATATAATTTTGTATCCAACATACTAACAACAGTTACTGACACAAATAAAATAAACAAATAGCAAAATATTCGATTCGCGAATGGTTATTAAAAAATTGTAAATAGAAATTGAACAGCTGTTAATTTCTTTACCAAAATTCGCGAAAATTTTGCATTTATTGTCCGTAATTGTACATCTTCCAATCGCTAAATTATTAATACGTTCGATAATCTATGTACATTGAATAGTTATTGTATTTACACAATATTAAACTGTAACTAACTGACCGTCTACCTTTGTTCTTGCGAATATTTTCGGCGTCTGAAATATAATTTAAAGGTTACAAACATTTATTGCAACCCATCGAGACAAAATATAGAAGTTTGTGATACAAACGTGCAAGTGCTCATCATATTTCGGTAATTATCTTCGAATTATCACATTATTCTTCAACTACCCAAAGAAAAAATAATTTCTATGATTACATAGACCGCTTATTTCTTGTAAATCCAATTAAACGCTACCACTACATAGTTAGCGGCTTTGGTAACACAAGAACTTATGTGAGCAAACGGCTATATTGGGTTTAGCCATGATAAATTACGCTAAGCCGGAGTATTCCGTTTGCTTATCAGCCGGAGCACGATCATTACCATTACAAAAAAGCACAGTTACGGATAGAAATAAAAGCAAACTGTGCCTAAAAATTCGCGAATAACAATTTGAACAAGTGTAAATTATACACGCAATTCGTCAAAGACGCTTGAGACAACTGTTTTTCAAGAATTTATTTTTTTTCATAATAACGAAGCAACACTTAAAATAATACTTCTTTATCCTTAACATCAAAACAACATAGATAGGAGCAATAACAGCTAATCCTTCAAAGCCCTAAACATGAGAATATTATTGCACACAGTGCAAAAAAGATATCACAGATTGGATTCCAAGTTGGTCATACATTATTATACAGTACTGGTTAAAACTGAGTGCTGTTCGTTCGAGAAATATAAAATTTTGTTCGAAAGATATTCGATACCTGAAATTTTTCAAAAGTTGTTCCAGCCTTGTACGCGAATACATATTTCTCTAAAGTGTTCGTTGTTTCGGTTTCTGTAAATTTTGCAGGGTACTATATCTTTGGCGTCAATCTAGAAAACCAACCAACCCTGAATTCGCCTACAGAACCAACCAGAAACGACCGCTGATACCTTGAAGTTCGCTAGACGTTAGCTTGTTGTTCGAAATATGTTATAGCACTGTCCGTTCGATGTTCAAAATGCCGACAGTCATCTCTGAACATTGCTGGATTGTACATCCAAACATTGTACTGTATATCTTCTGAACTGTTCAGGTTCAGGGCAATGTAAATATTGAAAAGAACTATTTCAACTTAAAAAGCATAGCTATTTAAAGGCATGAAGTCCATGCCTGTGCTACAACTATAGTTTAATTTTAATTTCGCTCTAATCAATATAACAAGCTCGAAACGTCTCTCTAAACGGGAATTGGAGCAAGAAACCCCAGGAGTGCACCTTTGTTCAATTTTTATAAGTTTGTTATAAAATGAAAAATGTTTTCTTTTTCAGTCATAACAATGCTCTTATTTATTACACTCACTAAAATATCGAAAACAAGCAAAACAATGGTTTAGTGGTCAAAGTATTCGCTCAAACCCTTTCTTATTTCACGCACTGAAACATGAAAACAAGCAGAAAATCGAACCCGTGGCAAGATAGTTACAATATTCAGTCATGCTCTTTGCTAGTTATTTCATTCCCTAAAATATAGTAAAACAAGCAAAACGTTGAACCCGTTTCAGTAAACCTGAATTTTCATTCAGTCGCTAAAATAACAAAAACAAGTGTTTGTTGCACCATTTATTAAGTGAACGGTATTTCGGTTAAATCAAAGGGTAACTGCATACAAATGTCAATAATACAATTAAAAATGGTTAGCCATACCATAACGTAGGTAAGAAACTTACTGTTTGCACTGGAATGTGAAATTAAAACTGAGATCAATATGAAACCAAAAAGCTGCAATACAAAACTATTCAAGGCAACCTCCATTCCTGGAATACATAGTAGTTGTAAATCTCCCAAATCTATATTGTTTTGTTTTAAAAGTATATAACATTGAATTACCTTTAGGAGGTAATTTTTTTCAGTAGAGAAATAACAAGTTAAGGAGAAGAGCTTGAAATGGCATCTTGGATAAAGTGGAGGACGTTCAAGATTCTGGCCAATTTATATGTAAAACAAAAGTTCTATACACAGGATAACAACACATCTATTCAAAATGCACCTGTTAACTAACAGTTTTACTTTGAAGTATTGCGCACCCTAAAGCTAAGCCTGAGCTCATAATTAACGTTAGATTTTTTCCACGAGGTACTCATGTCTAGTTTTCTGCTTCCCAAGTTACAGGGCGTACTAAAGTGGTTAGTGATATTCTATTTTCAGTAGTAATAAAATAATTATTGCATTTCATAATATTTCTATAAACTAAACCGCATTTTGAACCACTGCCATTTTACACACAAAACGGAATGATCAACAAAGCATATTGGTTTCGGCGTTTGGCTTTCAACTGTGGGATTTGAGGTGGGCGAACCCCTTTTTATTTGTATTATCGGCATTTATAAATAAAATTTCATTTATATACGGTTCGTAGATACTCTTGATTTTGCAACCGTACTTAGCCAAGCTACCTCTCACGTAATAAGGGGTGCAACACTGTTTTAATGTGTTAATAAAACATGTATTTTTCATATTTTAGCTACTGCATGAAAATTCAGGTTTACTGTAAGGGGTTAAACGCTTTGCTTGTTTTCGATATTTTAGTGAAAGATATAACTAGCAAGGAGCGTGAGAGAATATAAAATCTTTCCTTCGGGTTCGATGTAATGCTTGTTTTTGATATTTTAGTGAGTGAAAAAACGAAAGGAACTATTATGACGGAAAAAGCACGTTTCAAGTTCAAGATTCAAAATACAATAGGAATTCCCTTTTCAAATTCGCGGTTAGTGAATGTTTTCTAATTTGCTTTTGGCCATTTTATTAAGCGTAATGATCATCAAACGTAACATCATGAGACGACGTAAAAGAAATCAGGTTTGTTTTTAACGAATTTAAATCGGACTCAAGGCTAGCCAGGTACGAAAAATTGAATTTTTGGCCCCGGATACGCCATTAGCCCAATTTCAGAGGTATAGGAAGAGCCGTAGGTATTCAAATTGTTGCTGGAAGAGTCACTAGATAACCCAATTTAATCAAGTTTACTTTCTGACTGACTTAAATTACAGTTTGGAGAGCCAGATACAAAAAAAATCGAATTTTTCAACCCCGGAAAAGTCATTAGCTCAATTTTGAGGGTATAAGAAAATCCGTGGATAGTCAAAATGGTGCCCACACAGTCACTAAAGTAACTAATTTGACCTACTTTTTGACGAACCTAAAACCACACCTAAATACCTAAATTTCAAACCAAATTGACAATTTGGAGAATTTCAGGAATCCTTATCGATCCCTAGAGGTGTGCCGAAGAGCCACCGGAACCAAACAGGGCTCCAGAGATGAAAAATTTGGATAAAATACAGTTCAAAAGCAACCGACTTTGCATCTTTGGGACAAAAAATTAGGTCTGAATACCTAAATCCGGCCAAAATCATAAATGACTACCGCCTATTTAGGAATGTCGGACTTGGAATATTTTAGGGAAATGTCCAAATTGTACAAGACGCCATTTTCAAAACCTATCTAGTCCCTCAATTTTCAAAATATCTCAATCAAATTATTTTTACATGCCCTTCGGACAAATACGAAATACTTCCCGTATCGCATTTTTGATTTTTCATGGTTCGAAAAATATAGTCAGTCAAAATCAATAATTCGTGAAAATGTCCAAAATCGGTCCAAAGTGCCAAAAACGCGTAAGGTCATGTTGAACGCGACAATAGTTCACTACTTTTTAATCTTAGAACAAAAATTATTTTGTTATTTTAAACTTGATCTAAAATATTTTGTCTGGTTAGCAAGATTTTAGTTCAGCAAAAAATAAGTTTAAAAACAAAAAAATTTGCGCACCTCCACAAAAATCCAAGTCCCGACCTTTTCGCCAAAAATGGGCCAAATTTGATCAGTTTTGGGCCATAGCTCCAGGCATAAGCAAGATATCTTAGATCTGTCAAGTTTCCGCACAATTACTGTCTCGAAACACATCGATTGGTACCAAGTTTAACACAATCAGAAAATATCGTTGATAAGTTGGTGCTAGATGGAAAAAAGAAATGAGCGAAATATAATGACTAATTCCTGAAATCGGCAGTTTTCAGGTATTTTAGGAATCCGACATCGGACATGGCCGTAATAGACACCGTTCAACTGGTTTACACGTGACCTATCGATTGATGTTAAAATCCCCATGTAAACATACTTACTGGGTAACTAGGTCCAAAAATCTATTTCTAAACCTTCTTGAGAGCCAGAGCAATATATAGTATCCTCTCGGGAAGCCTCGTTGAACGACGGAGGTGTGCCTTCTCTCCGAGAAACCACAATTTCCCAGAACGCTTTAGAGTTAATCCGCTTCTTTTGGTGCTACAGTGCACGAAATGAATTATTGCAAAATGATACTACATGTAGTATTATTCTGCAAACGAATATTTGTTCACATAAACCCGAAACGATCTTTAATAATAGGACATCAACAGATTATTACACCGAAATCTATGAACTAAAAATATATACAAAAGCATAATAATAACATAATAAATGAAACGGAGCGAGCGTCGGCAGAAAAGTTCCCTTAAACAGCGATCAGTTGTACCAAATTCTTTTATGCATGGATTGACAAATTTTCAATACTATTTTTATTCGACGCGTAACAGAATCCAATTTGCACTTAGCTTTGTGTCTGTGATGCCCTGATGACCTCCAGTACAAATTTTTACAAAGCAAGCAGGTGCGGATAGGAATAATTCTGATTTTGTCCATTTGTGGTCAGTCATAACTCTTCTTAAAATACTGACTGTCATCGAGAGTGACAACTTTTATCATTATCTAGGAGCTGAAAGTTTCGAGCTATAAGCCGAAACTACAAGCGACTGTGGCTTCCAAAAATTAATAACCCAAAATATAAATATTCTTGCTATCCTAAATTTTTAGTATCTATCGATCTTAAGTATCTTGCTTGTTTGGAATAAAAGTAATGGATTTATACAGTTAGTTAATGCGTTAATCACACTGGTTTTATTGTTTAAACACATAATGAGTATAGCATTAATCCGCTGGGACGGAGAAAGCTAAGGTATTAAATTATGGCAACAAAAATGCGAAAGTTTAGTATTTTGCACGTATAAAACGCAAAATGGTCATGTAGGTATCCATGCTTTACGGAAAATGATGAAAATAAATAATTTGGATGGCATCTAACCAAAGCGGGAGTCGCTAGAGCACTATAGCAAGAAATAATTTTACATACATGATGTAGTTTAATTTCGAAATTCTCAGGAGGAAGTTGTATATGATTATATGGGTTTTAACAGGTACTGAATAATGGCCAAAAGTTTGCCCTAATGTAACGCTAGTGCAATATTTTCGTTTTGTATTTTAAAGCTTACTCAGGAAGCTCAATTTGAAACGCCGAAAGGAACAATGAGCACAGAAGACCCACTCGCTCCGTTTTCATTCAAGGTATGCGTTACTTGAAAATCTGAAAACGTAGCAAAAACTCACGCGACATTAGTTCCGAAAAAGAACGAGAACTACTATCTGTTGTGGTACTGACATATTTAGCCTGAAATTTACAGGACACACTTATGTATAAGTATACTTAACAAGCAAAAGCCACAGTACCCGCCAAGATCGATGTTTTTCGATATACACCACAAATTTGTAAGTAAGAGAAAATTTGTAATTTGCCCAAAACTATTCAAAGATTGCTCGAGATTTCTTCACAAATAGGTTAGTTATCCTGTTGGGTGTTCAAAAACAGTAATTGTTAGAGAGTACTGCGTTACAATCAAACGCGTTAGAATACCATACTACAAATATTATTGCACACAGCAGCCAAGAAACTGTACAAGGCCAGTAAGAACTAAATTAAACCTGCAACAAAAAATACACTACAGCATGAAAATTAAGCAAAAATGTTAGTATATTCAAAAAAATTCAAACTACAGTAGCAGACCCGCTCCCCCTTTCTAACCTTTCACATTGAATATCCTTGGATACTGCATTCATGCTTCAAAATTTTTTATATCTGCGACTTCCTTGTATGCTGCATTATATTGTATGCGCGTAATCTTGATGTTCAATAAACTTTAAGTTTACAGTCATCTCGTCCCACCACTTATCAAAACTAATGGGTCAAATTCATGCAGATGATAATGATTTAAATTCAATAAATATTGTTCTTTTGTAATAAAAAGCAACAAATAATTCCATAATTGTCAACGTGGAAACATTGATTGCCGTACTTGTCATACACTCGTTGGTAGCAAAACATTTCAACACTAATTGAAACCGAAAGAGCAAAGTCTAAAGGTGCTAAGCGGAAATTGGTGAAAATTTCTTTTTTTATTTGCCGGTATAACTCATAACTGGTCTTCGGGTGAATAGATTTTGATAATTTTTTTCTTTCAAAAATGTTTGCGGTCAATAAAACAGACGTCAATAAAATAGCCCAGAACTAATAACTAGTCAGACTGTAGTGAAATAGTCGATAACTGTGTCAGGTGGAAAGAAATTGCCAGATACATTTGGAAGTGATGTCGCAAATTATTTGGACCAAAGCAGTTAAAGTCAACTAAGCAATACAATTTTTGTTCGATCGCCAAAATGGACCAAGTCAAACTTGGGCAAAAAGTTAAATATTATGTAAAAGAGGACAGCTTAGCGAGAAGGTACGAGCGGGCAGCAGATCCCGACTTAGTGTATAGCCCACATAAAAACCTTAGTTTAGGTTTATGCCCAATACATATCCAAGATGGTGCACCCTGTTTATATGATATCTTACGCCCTTGAGCTTAACTTTGGTTGCAATACTGATGATGATGTACCCCTTAGTTAAACTCTAACAGTTTCGAACCCATCTCCTATCTGAGCATGGCCTGAAAAACTGGTTTTAAGGGTTCTTTGCCAAATCTGGCCATGGAGTGCTTGTGTTTCGCAGCCCCTATCCACGATAGAGGCGTCGAAAACCTTATATAATCATATAATACACTCATATAATTAGCAGATCTACAACTTTGTAGAACATCACATATTTGGATGTTTGGAGGGACTACTCCCTTTGCAGCTGTGGGTACGGATATTTTTCAATGGCCCTTTGCCAGGTTATATTCTGGAAATTAGATTGATAGAACCCAAAACCCCAGAAAAATAGAAATATAGTTTTGCAGGACTCTAGAGATAAAACCAACGTATTCAGCGCGCTTGAAAAACTATTAGACACGCATTGTAAAATATAACAAGCAATAGCGTGCGGAAATTCGAAAAATCCAGACATATGGCAAAGAATTGATGAACCAGTTCCGGACAAACAGTGGGACAAGGAATGGCTGTTTAATAAGGTTGTAGTTCTTGATAAGCTGATTTCCGATGGCAGTGGTCTCCTTCGTTCGTTGTGACCAATACGAGTATAGATATGATCCGCGAAACAGAAGTAACCGTACAGCCCATTTTGGCAATTTTAACCCGGGATATAGGGCCAACATTCTTAGTGTTTAGCTACAGGATTCATGGACATCTCTTTCCATATCGAATAAAAATTTGTCGGAGTGTATTCGGGCTAAGATGATTTGTTATGAATTACGACAGGCAAAAAAAAAAGAAATTTTCCGACTTTTTCCCTCATTGAGAACTCTGCTCGCTCCTATACTACAAAAATACGTTACACGAGAGTTGTCGTTGCCAAAGTTTCGAACTCTCACCATATATGGCCTCTTCATGGAGGGAACGATGACACTTTTCGCGGTCCCCAGGATTTCGCCGGTTCCTCCAAGTAAATTTTGGCTTCCAACTAGGTCAACCACTATTTGAAGTGACATAAAAATCAGCGTCCTAGCCAAAACTGCTTATAATAAAACTCAATACTATTGCTTATATTTCAACTATTCATGACAAAATCCTAAGCAAAATTAAATACAAATTTTCAATATATGAATATTAAATACATAACAAAAATGATAAAAAAATAAAAAATTTTGCAAAAGCATGAAAAACGCAACATGACATTATAAGATATCCAGTTGGCCTGAAGAGTGCGGTTTCCCAATAGGCGATTTGGGTAAATCCCCCTAACTATTTTCGGTTCTTAATGGTGGAGCTGGGAGCACCCAGCTCAAAGCCACCCCCCCGGTTAAATCTGGGTCCTGTAGAGATTGCACCGTATCAGTACACAGTTATCTCGTTTGTTTCAGGCAGCATATTTTATGATATACTCAATATAAACAAAGCTACAAAGCTTGAAAGAAATGTTTGTTCAGTGACAAAAACATTTTTGCGTAGCTATGTAACCAACCATCATAACAACTCACTCTGCGAAGTTAGGCGCAGTAATACATTCTACCCCAACCCATTTTTAAATATAAGTAGAGTCTATGTCTAAAAATATACAGTCACCAGAACTATCCGTTATGGAGATATGGCGTTCCGCGTATTTCTGGTCTCATGGGCTACTAATAATATGATATTGAAACCCACGCAAGCCCAATTCTAGAAATAAAGTTATCACCATAATGACGCGCTGTCCACAAGACCCTACAAACCAATTTGCGGGGAAGTGGAATGTCCTATAATTTGAAGCTTTTGTCTGAGGTTCTGCGCGAGACGATCGAACGTGCTTCAAATAAGAATTCTACGTTAACCTAATAATTCAATAATCTATATTAGTCTATACTTGCCGAAACTAAAATACAAACTTCATATAAATTCACATGCGGCAGATTCTCTTTGTAGTAACAAAGCGCACAACATAGGGATACATTTATGCAATGCAGTATGCTTGAACAAAATTATGCTGATATGCTAAACATTACATGCATGCGTTAGTTTCATATATATCAGTCTGAAAGATTACTCAGGCAACGTATCATTGGGCTTACCAGTTTGTTTATTATTTGCACAACGAGGCGAACCATTGCAGGTAACAGTTTATTCTGTTTAACAGCAGTGATTGCGGAACATTCCAAATTATGCTGATCCAAATGTGAAATCTGAAATGGAGAACAAAACATTAAGTTAGGCACAGATAAGATGCTTCGTGACACTATCAGTTAAATTTTAAGTCATATTCTGGTAGGAATGCAATGCACAATGGATCAACTGGACATTCACAATATTGCTGGGGATAATCCGTTTATTTTCACCAAAGAAATATAATTATGACGACAAATGTGAATGTTCAGGTTCTAATAACTGTACTCCACAATTTTTGGAATATATATACCCGAGTTAAAACACGTTCAATTTTAAGAAAGCATATAGCAACTATAGTGCACTGCTGCAGAGAACTGTGTCAAAATGCACAATTGTAAAGGCTTCTCCAACGTTGGGTGTGGGAACTGCCATTTTCTCGGAACCTATGGCAAAAGTGATGCCCCCGCTCAACACATCGCCGTTGACTTAAGCACTTGAAAAACATTTTCAAAAGTCCTTTCTAAAATTAAAAATATGATTAAACAACCTTTCTAAAATTAAAAATATGATTGAACAAAAAAGTTGGAAAGTTGCTTTTACGCCAGTTCATGCCCACTGGCAACATCTGGTGTCGCCAGTTTTAAATCAACACCCTGGCATAACTTTCTGCGAATGGCATAATTTTCAGCGAATGAAATAGCCGCGTGTAAATATATAATCAACTGGGACGTAAATACATTTCAACAAGAATGGCACTAAATATTTACAGTTTAAAAATTGATGAGCATCAACCCGGCGCCCACGAAACGTCATCTGATGCATGCCGGGGCCCACTTCTCCGGCAATTTCACTCGCCGATATGAATCATCACTTCAGTTTTCCATATTACTACAGCACCCACCAAAAAAGATACGTTCTCACTTGAATGCTCAAAACCTGATTTTTGGCCAATATATACTATACATATTTTCACTAGTAAACGTAGTAAATTACAAAAAGTGAGCGGAGCAATAGGCAAAGTATTTTATATCTTATGTATGTATACATGTATTTCAACTAAATATTTAATCAATTTATACTAAGTATTTAGACATTTGATGTAAAATCCACCTTGCAAAAAAGTAGCTAGGTAAAAAATTAGCAAATAAATTAGTAATATCAACTAATTAGCATAGATGATAAAATAAAAGGGTTTTAAAAGTCACATTTTCATGATCAGCGACATCGAAATCCCCCTAGCGCAAAAAATCTGCAATTTTTAGCGTGATTTTAATATTTGCATAAAATTAACTAACGCGCTATTTATTTGCTTACCTAATTAGCATATATGGCCAAGTTTTACAGCTTCAGAAACGTCATATTAGTGATCAGCGACACAGAAAACCCCCTTGTGCATTTTTTAATTTCTGAGCACTTTAAAAATTTTCAAAAAATTAGCCAATTAATTTGTAATTAGATAACTAATTAGCATGTTTTTAACATTCCCGAACAGTAATAAACACCAGATCGATAATTAGCACGGCTAAATGTAATAGGTATACGCACCAAAATAATAGCTTTACAGTAATGATTGATTGAAAAATAAGCAATTTTTGTTTGAAAATGCTAAAAATGGGCTGACACGGTTAACTAATTATTTAATTACTAATTAACTGAGGCAATTTTTGACAAAATCTATATGTCTTGCACCTGTTCAATATTAAAACAAAAAAACACAGAAAAATAAATATATATAAAAAACTTTTTTAAATCGGCCCAGTAGTTACTGAGCAGTTCAACAAACGGACAGATGGTGCCGAATTTTCACATTGTGACGAAAACAAACACGCTTCGCTTCGCTTAATAAGTTGCTGTGTTAAGGACAGGATATTGAAATACGTACATAAAATTTATTTATAAATAAGCATACAAACCCGTTAGTTGAAGTATCAATATTGATTTTCAAAACATGAAAACCATGAAATATATAACGCTTCTAGATTCTCCATGCACTGAACATTGCTGGGGGGGCACGAAGCGTGGGTCTTTTGTTCGGAACTTGTGCTGGTCTGAACAGATGTAAGGTTTTTACAAAAAAACGCCAAAATTGTTAATAAATGGTCCAAAAACGATTCAAAACCGTCACTATTGAGTTTAAAAACCACTTTTGAATGTTGACAAGGCAGATATTGAAACGTATTTCATCACTGCAAAGTCAAATATTAATTGAAGGTAGTAAAGAATGCACAATAGCTCACCTGACAGTCTTTGGAGCAGTAATGACAAAATTCGCAGCTGCCACAGTGTATTGAGACATTACTGAAACCCAAACATTGGTGTATTTTATGTATATCTGAAACCAAACTGTTCGTTTCTCATATGTGATTCAACCAAAATCACCCAAGCAATAGGCACGAGGCAAAATTCAAATTTATAACATAGAGTGAAAAACGTCGATTAAAATAAATTCGATATCCATGCTAACACTGGCATTTCCTAGTTAATATAATTAGCTCAATATTCAAGCACTATATTGCCAGGCATAGATCAGTCAAAAGAATTGATCTTTGAACCAAGAGTGCATTAATATTTAAAACGAACTTAAGTAGTCTGATCGTCTGCTGATAAAACACATTCCTATAAATCAACCACTGCAAACTGTTACTTGAAACGCACTGGAGAACCCATAAACACACAAATTTATATTGCTGTCATGTATTGAGTAGTTACAGATTCTGAAACCAATCATGAAACTACATTATGAACCCAAGCATGCACGTTGAAGCAAAAAATTGCACATTTTTACAAACTTATGCAAAAAACCTTCATCGACGTCATTCATTGAGAAATAGCTCTACTCCAACACCAGATTAAATGGCTATAACTCTTGATACAATTCATAAAATTTTAGTCATAAATTGCAACTGATAAAGGCACCCTATATGTTTTACTTAAGCTCATACAAATCTACTGCAGCACTAGCAATTAACAATCTTCTTAGCTAGTTGCTGTTTTTAAGCAATAGGAGAAAATTAAAATTTATGCAAATTAAAAATAGGTTAATTAGCAAATGCGTTAACATAAAGCTAAACGTTTATATACGAGCGGTTATCCAGAAATAGCCGTTATCTGTGTCTTTCGGGTCTCATGGATCCGTTAAAACACCATTTTAAAACAACCATGGAGAATAATAATGACAATAGCAGCATTCCATTTGCAGATACGTAGAGGACAAGGGGCTCGTCAAAATGAGACCAATAAAGCCAACATAACTTGAGTGATTGTAGAGATATTCCTGTTTCCGTATATGTTAGGCCTCAACCTACATTCAAACACTATTTTTACCCTAATCCTGCCACCTAAGATAACTATGTAGAGAAGCATTATAAAGTCTGATAAAACTTTTGCTGCTAACATGAGCCTTACCCGGCTCAGGTATTTGCACTAATTGTCGAGATACCATTATGGTTTTCGGTCCCCTTTGTGACCCAACCAGAGAATATTTGACCCACTTTTACGGCAGGAAGGAATAGGAATGACATTTCTCGTCTAACGAAGAGGGAAAAAATTAGGCTTAGAAATGACCAATTGCGCGAGTCAATCGCTCAGCCGAAGTTGTGTCACTCATATATGTTACCCCGAAAAATCCACAAACGGACGCCCTCGAAATTTACCACTACGGCCAGCCCGACTACTCGGCCACGCCCGTTGTTTCACTCATTACACCCAGAATCAGAAGTCAAAAATGTGTATAAACTATTAGAAACATGTAGTTGGCTAGCCTGTTTTGCAGAAGAAATAGCATGTCATTTGACTTTTAGACGTCCATGGCAGATAATCAACACAAACCTTTGTACTGAGAGGAATAATTATTTATATATACTTGATAAATGCGAAACGTCAATAAACCGAATAGTCTGGAAAGCCTAGTATATATATATTTCTACAACTCACGGAAGTAAGTTTGCCAAGAGATAGGTAGAATTTTTGTCAAAATGTTACCTAGGTAAAACATTATTACTGTGTAAATATCAGAAGTTACTCATCGCTGTCCAGATACAATATATCTACATTTCAGAAAACATCAAAAAAGTACAGAACTCACGATTTCTACACAAAACAATTTCAGTTTGTCGGATACACCTAAACTCCAATGTGAAACACACAGGTAGTACGTATTATATGACTCTACCACAATAATTTTAACTATTTAAGCTCCATCATTAAGTCTTACTATATATATACAAAAAAACATGTCGTTGTTATAATAGGAATGCGACCATCCGAAGTTGGAAACTACTGCGAATACTACGGATGCTTTTATGGATTTAAGCCTGACTACTCATGCTCGGCACACCACGGTTATTTCTTCTGAGAAAATTAAAATGTTATTTCTAGATTGGTCACGGTACAAACGTTACTATAGGGCCATGAACTTGGCTCAACGTATATACGGTCCACTCCGTGCCCCTTTTAACAATTAAAAGTATGCCATCACATTTAAATTACTGAAACATTTTGAAAGCACGTCGATTCAATTTTAAATCTTGAAACTTTATATCAAACAAGCAGGATTTACTTACTCGGACAGACAATGCCAGCAATATTTGTCCGCATTGCTTATAAATAGCGATAAAGCAAATGGCTGTTCGCGTTTCAATATCATGAGCAAATCATTTTAAAAGTTTGGCTAATTAGAATAGAAATACAGCTGCTCGTTATTAATATATAGCTTATGGAATATATGTGACATGAATATTTTGGTTAATGCTCAATATTACGCGTTGAAACTTAATGAAATAATCAACGATTTATACTAATAGTAAAACAGCAATTTGACGACTAGGCAATTACTGAAATATATCACGAGTACTAGGTTTAAAAAGTAAGGCAAAAAATTTTTGATATGGGATATAACAAGCTGAAGGAATGTAATTAAAATCAACATAAATTCAAATAAGAAATATATATATACAAAACAAAAACATTTGATTGACTTCATTACACTTAATTGAGTTTATTAATTAGAGAACAGCTCCGTAGAAACATACGGGTATTGGTGCAGTATCAGCACTCGTGCTAATAAGATAATCTAGGTCATACATTATCTAATATGTCAATTAGAGATGAACATGATGCTTGATATCACCCACACATACTTACTGGTTAAGAAGATTACCTTCATGTATTCCGGGCGTCATGGGCCCATATTAAAGCCCACTTTTTACCTTAACATAAGTAAAACTTAAAACATACGTAACCCTCTCACTTATAGCTATGTGGCAACGACCTTATAACTCGTGCGACGAGATGTTAAAAATATATGCGAAAACCGATTCTACCCTTGACTCAATTATAGATCGAATCAGTTCCGCAAGAAACGACGCCAACTTAAATACAATAGAGTAGAATTTATTGTGATTCTTCTAGAATTTATTCTGCTCAGATTTCACCCTACGAAGTTGAGACTTCATTTAAGTTGATTCTGCGATTTAAAAAATGGTGTAAATTCTAGAAATTCTACAATAAATTCTAGAAATTCTACAATAAATTCTAGAAATTTCTAACAATGTTACCTTGACATTATTCTACCTAAAATGATCTGTTTCCATAAATTGTACTCTAGCAAAACAAACGATAGAATGAAAGCTGAGTGTAGAATCAACTCTAGCAGTCATTTTTTACCATCTGGGTACACACATCGTACAGTATAGAGCTTTAATTCTCTGCAAAATTAGCCCAATATCTCTCTAGATGTCCGTTAGTTATCAAGATATAACCGTTTCCGTGTATTTCGGGTCTCATGGTCCTTTAAAAAACCCCTTTAAACCCTAATCCTGATTTGGTTCAAGTACATATATAATTAGCCCAATATAACTCTAGATGTCCGTTAGTTATCAAGATACCTTCCTTTTCCCCTTTTCCCCCTAATCCTGATTTGGCTCAAGTACATATATATCTGCAGTTGTTGTTGAGATTCATCCAAGAATATGTTTTGCCGGAACCTTTTTACCAGACGTACCCCGTTTCGCTTTCTTTTACGGCCAGAAAGAACTGGAATCCGTTTGTTACATTTTTAACTAAAGAACAGAAGTTAATATATTAAGCTTTCGAATGAGCTATCGCACGAGTCAATCGGCCAAGCCAATATGAATTATGCGTGTAAACCTCAAAACCAGAAACGGACACCGTGGAAATATACGACACTGGCCAGGCAGAATTCTTCGTTACGCTCATGTCACTCGCTACTCAGAATTAAAAAATTCAACGCTCAGGAGAAATATATAATCGTCAAACTTTGCAAGTTTTTGCCCCTCTTGTTGAGGCCGACACCAGCACATGTCTATAACTATATATCATGGAGTAACCGGAATTCCGGTTATGGCGAAAATCGTTTTCCAACAAAAGGCAAAAACCATACTGGAACAGGAATTCTGGTTTAACACTGTCCATATTTTTTCCTCATCTGTGGTCCACAGCATATATAAGTTATATATATACGCAATGATCAAGTTCCGACATAACCAAACTTAAGGCGGATTAATTCAGCACATTGCGCTATGAAACGTAAGTAGAACACAATTTCATTAGGAAACTTTCGTAGTCATTCGGCAGGAGCTTGTTAACAGAACAAAGGTAGGTCGATGCTTGTAGCAAGATGATGGCGAGGCTGCTTTCGTTATCGACCTTGAATTAATTTACAGCGCGAAACCGATCGGCTATTTATAGCAACGCCAGCGCAATTAACACAGTAAACACGTACAGAAAAATTGCGAGCGTGGACTCGTCAATGACCACGTCACCCATTCGGGAAACAATAAGTCAGTCCCTATTGACCGGAATTCGAGCTGAATCTGAAACGGCCGTTTTGTCGAATGTTTCGTCTCCACCGGTCTCAACCTCATCTAGTATGGTAACTGTAGCACAAGCTGAACCGAAATAACTCGAATCATGAGACATTCAAGGTAACGTGTGTGCAGCGTGTCACACCATAGTCCCATAGTCGCCCGCGACTATATCCAATAATCCGTTATTGTCACAGTTGACGCTCAATGGACAGTGACAGGGTGTCACAGCGGACAATTTAATTTATTTCCTGTAGAGCACGTGTCCTATTGCCACTCATGCTTCCCCAATCAGCGCGTATGTGTTTGTCGCGCGCTATACAGTAGCCATTCTAATAACCGATGTCTGTCCCAGATCAGACAACCTCGAATGGTAGAAAGGCTGACGAATAAAATAATTACTGTCGCCTACGAGCATGTTCAACAACAGGAACAGGTTGCGGCTGTTGCCTAACAACTGCCTGTTACAACGATTACGACTGGTCAGGGGATTTCTCGTTTGTTGCATGTGGAATTGCAACTGGACAATATGCGTGGTTCGGAATTAGTGCTAGTGCGGCAACAACTACACCAACCCGTACCTCCATCAGCAGTGCAATTGGATGGTAAGTTGTTATTGCAATAAATGTAGTTAAATACGCGTGTCGATACTGCGTTGCATTACTTGCGTCGGGTTGATGGAACGCGACGAGTTCAACTAGAGTTGCAACGCATGGAACTAGACAACGCGCATCGTCAATTTGCCGAACTAAAACGCAAACTACGGGTAGAAGGAATCGCCCTAGTAAAAAACGCAAACTAAGAAGAAAACACAACGAACAGCTAGTCGCCAAGCGCGTACCGCTCGTCGCGATGATTACGAAAAGTGACTAATGCGTCTAGTGACAGTGATCGTGAAGCATGACGACAACAGCGAGGCAAAGAACGTGCTTCGTCAGTGTTGAGCTCCGACCACCACCGCGACAGCAACTAATTTATCACCCAGAGCAACAATCGACGTCGACGGCTATTTTTGCGCCGTCTTTCGCGTCAAACCCCACCGCTTCAACGTTACCAGTGGCTATAGAAACGCAACGTAAAACAAGCAATGAAGAGACGTTTGAGGAAGCGTCATCAGTCACTCCAATCAAAACGGTTCCATCAGCATCAGTTGTCCGGGGATCAACTGCTTTGGCTGTATTGAAACAGCCCATGCAACGAGCACCGCTGGAACGCCGCGATTCCAGTCAGATGGCGGTGCTTAGCGAACGGCGAAGTATGATGGAGCTAACTTCGTTGCAATTTGATGGCAGAGATCTTCGCCAAATTCGCAACACGCCATTTGGGAATCGATTGATTTACGACTATTTTACGTTTTACGAAACTTTGGCTGACACAACGATACCAACGCGCTTGCATCAGTTGTTGCAACATTTGCGGAATGAATTGCGGCGCGAATTTAAACAAATGTGTCAAATCGGGAACGCCTTTTACGATCACGATCTCATCGTCATGTTTTTCCAACAGGAAGAAGGCATCCGCAAAACCATTTTCCAGAAGCCATAGGACGTTACGGTCACGCCGGAACTTTATGTCATTTTTATGCGTCGATTGGCGCACACGGTCAGTGGATACGTGTATGATATCTTGACGTCGAAGTAATGCAGTGCACAATTTCCCGCGAATCCTATTCATCGTGTTCAGTCGTCGTAAATGGAAAACGATGTGCAACAGGATATGCGACGTTTTGCCGATATACGATCGGGTATTTCGAGTCCAGTAGCGCGTATTCGGGACTACGTTTTCCCGGATTCACATTATCAACGATTGCGCGATAATGCCGACGATTTGGAATGTTAATTTCAAAGGCTAATCGAACGAGTATCGCTGCATACTCTCCGGCAAATTTCAAACGCATTTTTGCGCGAACTCCGCTTTGTAGCGCAACAGCATACCCCGATCAACGACTTCCCGGAATGTCCGATATTTTTGCCGTTGGAGCGCGATTGGCCGATGTATTTGTCAAAACCGCGTCTCGATTAGAACGATTTGGTGACATATTTACCTTTGTTAGTTTCTTCGCCAAAACAATAACAGTAATAACTTTACTAAGTATTAGCAATACCCCATTAACATGGTTACTACGGATATTTCATTTGTCGCGAACGTGTAACAACGTATATGATTCGTTAATTTTCCCCTCAATTACGTCGCGAAGAGTACATCCGTCCCAAATTTGCCAACAACAACTATAGTCATTAACAATGTAACAATGCGAGATATAGACGTTGATGAGTCCCGATTAGGGGAACTATTATATTTATCCGGGTTACTATGTAGTGAATTACAATTAGTCATAAAAAGTTATGAACGATTACGATAGTCGGATCTAGTCCCGTCATGGGCGGATATCGTCCTAACGATACAATTGCCATATTGATACCATGTACTATCAATCCTCGCGGTTTCGTGTTCCGTTTCTATTTTCCGATGTTCTACAACCCTTCGCAATTTTGCTCGATTGTAAAGGCGGGGCATTTCCGAATTAATTTGTATCTGTTCTATGCATAATAAATTTTTGAACATTTGTTATATATAGGTATACATTTATTGCTGGTTCATTATATTTTGTGCCTCATGCTGAAAATTCCGTTTTTCTTTTTATATCAACAATATTTCGAAAATTCATAGAAATAAAATTATAAAATCCAAAAAACAATATAAACTTATAAAAATCCAGAAAATTTTAATTTTTCACTTATGTTATTTGGTTCTAATTTCTTGTCACCTAATTTTGCTCACCATAATGTCTATACGCGTAATGCAATATTTTGATTTGGTTTTGAATAATTGGGAGCTTTTGTGTATTCAGTATTACATTATTTGTGTTTTCAGGTATGTTACTCATGCCGGGATGTCACGCGCTCACTAAGGGGGTGTTGGGGCTGGTGCCTTTTTCTACACTTATTCTCTACTCAAGTTTTTCAATTTTTATTAATAACTCCAGACCGGCCTCCGCTAACGCCTTGGTAACCCTCTCGCGTTCCTGGCATGGCATATGAGCGCATATTTGTGCAAAATCGTGTATAAAACTGTTAGTTAAAACTCGGCACTACCTATGGATGTATTATAAATATATACAATATACTAAACTCTATATAGTTCCAAAAATTACTTCATATACCTATATATTTCAAAACTAAATTTTTTCATTTAAAAACTATTCAAAAACTATTTTTTCTTTTCAAACACCTTATTTTCTAAAACATATTTCATATTCACCCACCATCTTGCACAAAAACCAAAATTAAAACAAATTCCAGTTTTTCTTAATTTCCCACTTTTTCAACCAAAATTCAAACTACCCCTTTCCCCCAAAACTAAACCAATATATCTCAAATTTTCTTCACATAACCATATATATTTATATATTTAACCCACCCCTTTCTCCTTTTTATAAATTTTACATTTTCTTAAAATTCCCATATCTCACTCTTTAACTTATTTTCTTAACTCTCACCCCTCAAATTTATAATTCAAACTCCCATACCTACTCCCTTTATCATATTAAAATTTCATCTCTATCCTCTTTATAATTGTTCTCAACCTAACCCCCACCTCCCAACTCAATTTCTCCAAAATTCCAATTTTTCAAATTTCCACTAAATCCCCCTCAAATTATATTTTCATATCAAATATATCTTATATATTTAGTTTTTGTTGTGCGTGGAACATACACGGTACAGGGTACCGTATTCGTCGCCATTTGGCGTTGCGTACTATTATTAAATATGTAACTCGTTGATGATGATAATATATTGAGTACCTGTTATTTTGATTAGTGATGATGGAAGTAGTTGTTAATTTCACGAAGAGGCGTTCTAGCTAATACATTCCACGTGTACATATATTATCGCTTGTTGGCGCATAGTTATGGCCGTTTGTTTTCATGATATTTTTCTTTTGGTTTTTATTTTATAACTGACGAATACGACGGTTAACCGTGAACTAGCTATTAGCACTAGGTGTAATAGGAGTTCACATTGTTGGCGTGTAATTAATGACATGCTTCTTTGTTAAATTTATCTTTTCCGCGTATTGCGATGGTGATTGGTAGTGTGAATAGAAGACAAGATTTTGCCTTTTAGAGAAGATTCGTTGGCTAGTTTGGATAGTTGTATTAACGTGACATTATAAGGTTTCGCAGTGCAGTGGATTTAATCCAGATTTTGGCATATAATACCACACTTTTAATACGTAGCGGAAGATAGCATGGTAAATTTGTTTTACATGACATTTGCCGAATTTTTGTTGGCTTTCAGTTACTGGATAGTTAGGATGCGGTTCCTACTAAATTCTGCGACACTTTCTCCAGGTTAAATTAACGTTTAACGTAGGTTCTATTCAAAAATTATCACGAATGTCCCCGGAACGAGACTCCATTTTCGCCAGCCTCTTGATATAATTGTTACCGGTCGACGATGCTTATGCTTTGCTTGAAGAATTCTATGTAATGAGTACTACATATGTGTCTTAAAGTACAACGTTGCATCGAAAGCGACTATAGTGGCTTGTGTTATGTAAAGAGCGGAATACATCTGCGGAGTGGTATTTTATTAGCTTTTGATTGTCGACTTGATCGGTATATATGTATAAATTGCGGAGAGTGGTGTTAAAAACTGTGAACTCGGCACTTGGCGATAGCTTAACTGTTCGCCTAACCTCGGCATAAAGATACTCGCTAATTTGAGATTGCTATGGTGATTGAGCGTGGCCTACACATACCTGGACAAATCTTTTTCATTGCGAATCAGCTGTCGATAACCGCTATCGGAAAAATAAAAACTAGAAATAATGTTGTTATTGTTATTTTCACGACGTAGGCCGGTCTTTCGACGAGGTACCTGTGAGATAAAAAGACCGGGTGTATGAATATTAATTCTTCAGTCTGGTAAATAAACCTTCTTGAATTGCTGGCTATTATTGGTTCGATTGAACACAGAGTAATAAACTCAAGTCTCATCTGGCCGAGCTGCTGTTACTATAGGTCGATCCCAAGATTGGTAACACTAGGAAACCTAATTATTACCACTTGACTAGCACGCTAGACCATTATCTCACGCACCCCAGTCGTCAATATAAGAGGTTGTGTGGTGGCCAGAACTCCAACTGAATTATAAACAGTGTGTGTTATAGTAATTACTGGGGGTCAGAGCGTCGTGTAAGCACGAAACTACACCGCCATAGAAAGACAACGATCTCCAACACGTATGAATACGCCCCTAAGTTCTATTAGCGTTAGGGTTAGGTTACGTACAATTCTACTACCCCTCTTGTGAGGTTGCCACGACCGCCCCCGAATGGTTGACGACGCACGTTTATGTAAGTACCTGAACCGAGATCCTAGATTTACGCAAATACAGTCCTTATTTAAGACCTAAGGTTTGAGCCATCACGGCTACTTTTACGTTAGCTGTTACTATAGCTCTTGTGAGTTCATACAACTGACCCCCGAATGGCTGGCCAACTGCAGGGTTAATTAATTACCTTAACCTTAGCCTTAGAATTACGCTATAAACTGCCGGTTATATTATGTTGTATCGCCCCCGAATGGCTGGCTGGCTACTTATATAAAATATACAGTAGCGGTCGACTACTATGTAGTTGGAAGTTTTGCTCAATCCCTAGGCCCCGGAATGGCTGACCAACTGGCTGGTTATTAGGTGTAGAGTTCTCGACATGTTGGTCGTCCGAATCCACACCCCCTTACTCGCCCGGTCTTCTCATGAATAACACCACTTGCTGAGTCACCTTTGAGTGGTTGCCTGACCCAGTCTGCGGATGCTACTATCCGCAGACCCACCTGTTCTGCTCGCCCTGGATTTCTCACTCGACACTTGGGGCCGAAATTTGTAAGCTACTATTAACTACTATAGTTAATACAGCGTCACACCTAATACATGCGTCATTAAAATTTTTAATTGGGAAAACTAATATTTTTGGAATAATTATTCTTTAAGATACCTCCGTGTGAAGTGTGCCACTATTTGAGTACCAATCCTGTCAATGTATTCGAACGCTTCGCTCAAATTCAATAGCAATAAAGTATTCAGTTCACTAATAGTTTTTACACCACAATTCGGAAAGACGACTATAGGCCTTTCCTTAAATATGCAAGAAGGTTACGAAAGCCGAGTATAGGCTTTTCAAGTATATACAGCGTATATCCCAATTAGCCCCTACAAATGTTAACGTAGTTCGTAGAACACAATTCTTTGCGTAATCATATTCTAAACCAACAGAAAGCAACCAGAAGTCGTTTAAACTCTAAACTAAAAGCTTTCCAACACCATTGATACACTTGGCGATAGCCCAAAATAAAACACGTAATCCCACCGCGATTTAACTGGTATGACACAAAGCACTAGCTAGGTCACCTTCGTCCATAAAAATATTAATTAAAAACAATTAATACCAAAGGTATAATATTATTATCACACAATCAGCGGTTGTTTTCCATCAACGTAAAATTAAAACTGATCAAAACAGCTAAAATTTTTAAACATAAGCTAAACTTAGAAATTGTTTAAAGAAATATGCAAATTAGGTTAAAAACCCATATGTTAGGGTTTTGGAGCCCACT
Organism: Trileptium ribeirensis; assembly: GCA_030248225.1. Classification (NCBI taxonomy): domain Eukaryota; kingdom Metazoa; phylum Nematoda; class Enoplea; order Enoplida; family Thoracostomopsidae; genus Trileptium; species Trileptium ribeirensis. The sequence continues at coordinate 38,519 of JASANE010015297.1, forward strand.
AGCCTACCGAAAGCCTGGAACCACTAACTGCAGCTTATATAGCACCAACACGTTGCTCTTTCTTCGTTAGCTAACTAATTAATAAATATCTTTCATTCTTCTTTCTTTACAATAACTGATTCATATTTTTCCTTTACGTTACCGCTTATCCTAGTTCCCCAAAACTAACAAAAAAATTCCCTTTTTTTCCTTACGACATTTCTTTCCATTCTCGCACTCCTTTCTTCGTCTACTTCCTAATGATTTTCTATACCACCTTTTTTCTTTTTAATTTTTCCAAAATTTTTCCATATATTCACTACTCCACCCGTTCCCCTTAACCAATTCTTATCCAAAATTATTTCCCCTATCCCAGGACATATTATTTTCTTCTTCTTGCTTCTTCTCTTGTTCTTCTTTCTTCTTCTCTTTCCTATTTTTCCTTTTTCCTTTTTCTTCTTTTCCCAATAATTTCAGTTTCTCCTCTTAATTACTTAATTTTCTTAAATACACTAATAAATATGCCCTTCATTCGAAATTCTCGCAAATTTTTGTCTTTTTCCCTCTTTAAACTCTCCAAAATACCCAACAGAACCCCCCCCCCCCCCCACCCCCCCCCCCCCCCCCCCCCCCCCCCACGCCAACCAAACAACACCCAAAAAAAACCAACACCCCCCAAAAACCAAACCCCACCCCAACCCAAAACATGCATCACTTACCTTAAGATGTGTGCGGCAGGGCTGGATTTTGTCACAGTCTGCCGTGGTTCTTAAGCCATACTTGGCTAGCCGTGATTATCCTGTGTGACATTTTTTGAGGGGAGCCAGACCCTACAAATATATTAGCTAATAGTAAAGCGAGGCTGATAAATTGTCTAAAAGCCCGGAATCTGCTCTAAAAGCCAGACATATATGACGACAATAGATAATTACGAAAAAATGGAAATTGGTGATACATATGGTCATATATTCGTAAAACATCCTTCCACTTACAATAGCATAATTTTCAAACTTAAAAGAGCGTGTTTTACATATTTCTACTAGGTTGGCTTATGAAAGGCACGTAAACAACAATTTTGAAAATAACGACATTTACGTATTTATTTTACATGCATTTATGCGTCTTGCTTCAATTACTACTAATATTTTGTTTTTTGGGCCTAGAGCTCAGTATTTTTTCAGCAACACAATCTGCTAAACTGAATGTGATAAATATTTTTCCAGCCGTCCGTCCCGGCTATCAAACCCCGAGACGCAGCCACTCCCGGCTCGTACAAACATAGTAGCATAGCTTAGCTATATATTTTATTTATGAAGGGCCGGATGTCGCTGTGCCTTTTTGTCAGGATTTTTGTCGATGGGCTTTGACAAAATTCGGTCCTATGTGCACACATCATAAGGTCATATGATGCAAAAATTTGGTAAATTGCTGACCAGCAGATTTACCGTTGTCACAGTTATCGCCGTAACGTCATACCTCGATCTAGTCGTTTGTACTGCTGTCAACTATAGCCCCTAAGCTATTAGTTAGCGTCGTCGCACGAAGCTGTTGTTGGTTTGTTTAATAGCAACACAATACGTCACCTGCGCATATGGTTGCTAGTGGGGGCGTCGCTAAGGGGGGGACAGACGGCCGTGTCCCCAGTTTGGCGCGGTGACCCCAGTTCGAATTTTGAAAATAAATTCTGAACACAACTAACTTGTGCCCCTCCAGAAAGCCTTGGTGCCCCCAGTTTGGATTTTTTGGCTAGGTCCCTGTTGCTAACTAGTGATGTATTGCCGCACTAGGATATTTGATCATTATATGCCATCACTGTACTTGTTTCACAATTAAATTCGGTTGTACGTAAAGACTGCAAGCATAGCAACGCGTGTTACTAATCGCGCGCGGTTATTATTGTACCGTACGTTCTATCGTACATATTCGTTGTCTAAGGCCCATTAGTATTAGCGTGTTGCTTCTGAACTTTAGTACCAATTTCGCGCGTTGTTGTCGCCTCCTCATTCTGTAAAAGTGTAGCTATAACCATGCATCGACCCGGTTCAAATACAGTGCCGACGCCCTGCGTTATCGTAGTATGATACTACTGGTGATCCAATAGTGCCTAACAGGAAATAGCTTTGCGTAGTTGCAGTTACGCGTGCCGTCGCCGTTTGGGCTATCTTTATCTCGTCTGAATCCGAATCCGCCCGACTGTCGAAGCACGGTTGATAATCGGCGAACCCTTATCTTAAATTGTTGGTCATCTGTATATGCTATAATATAACATCTCACATTGCGGTAGGGCGCAGGATTTATCGATTCTGGGTTAGGTAAGGCGTCGTTAGAACCATACCTACCGGGTACAATCCTAGTGTCGAAAAAGAGTTTTATAACTGCTGTAAAATGAGGCAGGGATAGCTCAGTTGGTAGAGTGCCTGCTCGAGGATTCAAAGGCGGCAGGTCGCGTGCAAATCAACCCCACTCTCAGTTTTCAGCCAGAGTGTTTTTCGTATCCGTTGGTTACTACGCCTCTACGCTTATGCCAAAATATAAAATTGTTTATGCAATATCTAGGTAATATATTTTTGATTTTTATTCCCCTAGTGTGATGTTTAGTACTCTGCCACTTTTCTCCTCAGCCATATTTCTTCCTTCCTAAGGTGTCATATTTCTTGTAATGTATATAAGATTCCTATACAGCCGATAAAGGTCTATAATTTGCGGGCTTCGAGGGCCTGAAATATCGATGTGATCTGCAGTGCTAAACAATCGGTTTTTAGCACCGCTTTATTCGAGGACCTATCATTTCGGCATTTTACGATATTTTGTCAAGCAGTGTCTGACAGGTTTGTTGGCTTCTTTCATGATGGCGATGTCATCAGCATAAGGAAGTTACGTGACGAGGACCTAATTGCTGCATAACACGCTATAGCTTTAATGTATTGATAACATATCTAATGGTAAATCGGAGATAACACATCGCCGTAGAAATGGGGATGCCATCTGCGGCTCCGATGTCTGTCTTAATGGTAGAGCTGTTGCTCTCTATAATGTTTTAAATGATATCGACGAGCATATTGGGACGCCAACTTTGCGCAGCACACGCCGTATAGACGGTAGGCAAACTATATCGAGTGCAACCGCCAAATTGATGGAGCATGCTACTGTTCCGTTACCGTTTTAAAAAAGTTTTGCTTTGCAACGGTGTAAGCTAAAAATCTGCTCGCTACATCCAAGGTAGCTTTTAAAACGAATCTGTTGCTCCAACGGAGCTGATTTTATCCCGGAAATTGCATGGGCAGCTTGGTAGACTTTCCGTGAGCCAAATCTATCGGCTGTTTCCAGCTTTGCACGAGTTTGATCAGCGACCCATGCAGCTTAGTTATGAGTGAGGACCGCACGCATTCGTTCACAGATGTCATCTCTAAGCGACCTGGATTTTGCTGTCCGGATTTATTCATAAACTCAATGTGTATCTATTTACACAAGACGTCTTAAAGCATTCTAGGTCCATATGTTGCAAAGATAGCACATTATGAAACATACAAAAAAGTTCAGTTTTAATACACTTATATGCATTTATGATGTAGAATAAATTATTTGTACACAATATGACATTTTCACGCAATTTTGCGAGGGATCTCCAGATTATGAGATTCCCCACGTAATTGGGTGGTGTATGGAGGCGCTAACGCCGACCCTGGCAAAGTTCTGAAAAATTTAGGGCTTTGCCGACTTTTGGCTTGGTTGCTTTCATACAAAAAGAACTTCCGCCATTGAGTAAAGTAGTCAACTCGTTAACTTTGAATTTATGTGTTTTACATGAAGGTTAGCCGCGAGGTTCTGGCAACAGCTGGGACACACAATTTGGGGCATGCGGTAGTCTGCGCGGCTCTCGGTAAACCCAAACCGCTCTGTGGGCACCTGAGATATATACACGTTGCATGTAATATAACATATATAGTGGTGGTTTGGCACATTAATCATTCGTCGTCGCACAGTTTGCACTCGCCAGGTCCTTTCGAACAATTTTCTGTAAAATTATGCATCATTTTCCTTAAGATGTGTGCACCTAGGGCAGGATTCTGTCACAGAGCCAATTACAGCTCGTGACAAAAACGCGCAGCCACAGCCGGCCCTTCATAAATAAAATAAACAATTAAGCTATCCTACTACGTTTGTACGAGCCGGGCGTGGCTATGTCTCTGGGTTTGATAGCAGGCAGGGACTACAGCAAAAATTTTTATTACAATCAGTTTAGAAGATTGTCTTACAGGGAAAATATTTCGCTCAAGGCCCAAAAAGGCAAGATTAGCAGTAGTTGGCGCAATACGCATAAATATAGGTAAGAAATACGTAAATATCGCTATTTTGAAAATTTTTGTTTAAGCGCTTTTTACAAGCCAACCTAGTAGCTACGTAAAACACGCTATTTTATGCATGAAAATTACGCTATTGTAACTTGAAGGTGTTTTACGAATATATGCCGATGAATATCACCAATTTATAGTTTTTAGCGATTTTCCATTGTCATATATTTCTGGCTTTTAGAACCGGTTCCGGCCCTTGCGACAATTTATGAGCCTCGTTGTACTATTAGCTAAATATATTTTTAGGATCTGGCTCGGCCCAGAACGCGTAACATTGGCTGACCGCGGCTAGCCAAGCATGGTTTTAGAGCCGCTGCAGACTGTGACAAAATCCGGCCCTGCTGCACACACCTTAATGTAAATGATGCATTATGCTGAATTATGCTAAAGGACCACACGAATTCTTTCACAAAGGCTGGGTATAAGTCAACCGGACTTTGCTGCTCAGCTTTATTTCACTATTTGCAGTAACTTGGTGGCAATTTCGACCAATTTAGCACAAGTTTGCGTGAAACGTTCGTTCGCTCAATCCACACAGGTAGGTCTGTGTCCACTAGCACAATATATATGTTGATACTGTTTAGTTTCACATAGAACTGAAAAAATACGGATTTATAGCGAATTTAGACTTTGATAATGGTCCGCCGTGAGTTTCATCATGTCGGTTATTGCGATAACAGCGATTTATTTAATGCAATTCTGCAGATTTAAAAATAAAGTTTGTTGAATCTACAAACATTGTCGTAGTAAACTATATTACACAGTTCCGAAAACCTGGTATTTTTGACACTAACCCATTTATGCGAATTTGCGTGTTGTTCGAAAACTATGATTACACAATAGAAAAATCATTTATTTTTAATACAACTCCATTTAATTCCTATATAGGCGGCATCAGCTTTCGAAACTGTTTTGCTTTTTGATACTGTATAGCTTTTTTGAAATCATCTTCCTTCATCGGATTACCTCCTTTGACGGATTCCAAGTAACTGTCGGTTATTACTTGATTCAGCATTTGGCATATCTGGGTGTGGGTTAGTTCGGACGTCGCTAAAATGATTTAAAAGTTTGAATACCAATGTACCATAAAATACAGATATATTTACATATCTATAAAACTGCATTGGAAAATGTCATTTTTAGCGAGCGGACGTTATATCGTTAGAAAAAAGAACATTAGACTGGGGGGGGGTGGGGTTCTGGGGAGGCTGTATTTGCATACGATTAATTATGTAAAAATGTATAAATCTATACGAAGCAATATAATCTAACATATACGCATTTATTATGCGTAAAATACATATATATATATTAAATATAAATATACACACATATAACTAATAATGTATTTGTATATGAATACAAAGTATAATTTTGAATATGTATGTAAATTATAGATTAATGTACAATAACGTTTTTAACCATGCTATGCATTTAATATTGCGTTATGTGAGCATATAATATATATGTCAAATGATAAAGAAAAGGACCGTTGTATCGTTATATAAATCAATTCTGTAAAGTGCTTTATATAAAAGATTTATAACCGATAAACGTATAATAGTATTTAGCAGCACACATAATCGCATAGTTTTGTGTTTTACTTGTTTTGTTAATTCCAACCTAATACTACGGTCTTAAATATATTTCTATTCTTTTTTGAAGCGAATCCTGGGATGTTTAGTACACGACTTGTCTTATTACATGGCTAGGCATTAAAGATGACGGATTCCGGTTTTGCTTTTTGTTTTGCATTGTTATGTCTTTTTCTTTAATAAAGTCAAATTTGTAGGGTTGATGGAAATTCTATGACCGAGCCGCTTAGTATGACATGTGCACCATATTAATATCTAACCTACTATAACACCTAGTATAGTTGGGAATTCTCCGACCGAACACTTTAGTATACTATATGCACGGCATATATTCATATATATTTATATATATATATTACAATATGTTATATTAGTTTTGAGCAAATGTATTAGATTTAAACTGTAATAGGAAGAACGATGGACCAAAGAACATACCACGGAACTAGCTGTATCTGTTTTTTACTTAAGAAGTGGTTCATGCAACTGTATATGCTCCAGCTGTTCACGTATACACAGGAATATCTCTTTTTCACAACGGGTTTGGTGGTTATAGAGGTACTGAAAAGGAATGGTTATCAGAACATCTAATTCTCTAATCAATCGCCGCAACCACAAAGAACCCACACGATAACAGTTAGGTTGGAAACCCTAGTTCACACCAGTATTAGAGTATCATTTCGTTTGCTGATGCGTTTACTTTCAAAGTTTGACAGAAGTGCTATAAAGTTGTGTATGCGAAATTAAAGTGCAAGCTTTATGACTGAGGTTAGAAGCCTAATATACTCTTTGTCTAATGGTTTTATCACAATGGGTGAGCGCGGTCAAATTACACCAATCTTAGGACTTATTTTGTTTATAAAACAGTTTAGTTTACAACAAATTACTTAGCCAAGAAAAATTAATTTATATTATACCGGTCAATATTTTCAAATGATGCTGCGCCTATTCACCCAACGGTCCCAGAATAGCAGCTAATTGTCATAAGTTGGTTATCTGTTGGCGAAATTTAATCGTTATTTCTTTTAAGATTTGCCACTTGTACGGTATAATATCAACATAGTTTGCAATGCTTTGCTTTTGGTGTTTTATAATATTTTGGACCCAATTTGAAACAGGTAGTAGTGTATTTTAAAACTTCTGCCCCAGTATAGTTGGAAACAGCTACCTTTTAGTCGACAGTTTTTAGAAATTTTTCAGCCATCGACTGAAAATTGTTGATAAATAAGAGTTCTGAAAAGTCTCCTAAGACAATCGCATGAAAAATTGACACATGCTATTACTATCAAATCTATATGAAACATATTCATATAAATCTAATAAAACGTGATCACTAATTTCATTTGAAACGGTCCCGGACATGGAAAACCTGACAACCCTTATATCCAAGGATAACAATATAAAATTAACAATACTTCTATTCATAACTATGTATGTAACTAACCGTTTATATTTATAGGTACGTCTGACATTTTTGCAAAATTTGATTGATCTGTTATCATGCATTGATCATTGTGTATAGTTTTTAGCGAAAATTCGGTCTTATCATCTATGCTTAACATCGCCCCGAAGCAACACAGTTGCCTCCGTATCCAATTCTGAGAAAGCGAAGATACGCATTGGAAAACTGACTGAAAATTAGAAGCGGTTCGTGTGAATTACCTGTCTTGTTAATTAGAAGTGAAAATACTGAAAAGTACAACATAATAATCATGTTTTTCTGCATTTATAATCATTCATTTAATCTGCATAATAGCATAATAATAATTACCTTTGGGTTTACCCTAGGTGATGGCAATCATTAATTGTTAATCTGCTGTAAAATTTGTCTTTGAGTAGACTAAATAACTGTTGTAGTAATCCATGATTTTTCGGTGGTAAAACAAACTGGAAAAGTGCATGGGCCAAGATATCAAGGGTTATCCAAATCGCGTTTGAAAAAATGTAGTTGTTTTGTATGTTTGCTTTATATTTGTTTGCTAGCTATAACCGCGAAATTCGGGTAGCTAGCTTTCCGTGTTTTATTTCTGCCGCTGTGGTTCGGTCTTTTGCTGTTAATTACTGTGTAACCGCTCTAAATAACTAAGACTAGAATATATGCAGCGTTTCAAACAGGTTTGGGGACGCTCCCACCGCACTTTAAATGACCCGCAATGAGACGTTTGTTAAAACGTGGCGGAGTGGTCTAGCACGCTGTCCCGTCCTACCAGTAGAGTAGGTGCGGGTCAACCCTCTCCGGCACCTTAAATTGTGCATTTATGGTCGTTTTCTAAGTAAATACACGATGCTGCTAGCATATAAATCATGACAGGACTAACACAGCACTAACAAAATATGATTAAGACATTGCTATGTCGTTTATTTTGTTGCTGTGGATTGATCAACAATGTATTTATATGTTAAAGTAGAGACTATGTAGGCTTACAAATATTAACGAGTAGAACCATAGAAGCATAAATCACAATGTAACAAGATTCAGGTCGAACATATGACTCGAAAATCGTGGAAACCCAAAGATCCGTGCGAAGCATCTAGTAATTTAGGAAATAATCTCAGAAGTAATACTCGATTTACTAACTAATCTCTAGTTAAAGTTTACTACTTTGTAAGAATTTTCGGTTGTATACCCAAAATTGACTTCATTTTTAGCAGACAAGTACTTGTGTAACTTTTTAAACTTTTGTGCATTAACACTCAGCTGTAGAAGGCAATTTACAACTTACAGTTAGTCAGTTTGCTCAACATTTCGATGCTTGGCTGTCCGGCAATTTTTGATTTCTTGAAACAGTCGGTTAAACGTTGGTGAAGCAATGCTAGAAGAGTTAAAGTTTATGAAATTTTCTTCGTTATTCAAATTTATTAGGTTTACAACAAGCAGCATATCACTGACAATATAGATGCGCATTAATTTAAGTTTCGTATTCGCATTTTGTATACGGAGACTTTTGTGCTTGCATAGTTGTGCGCACGATCGAAGAACATGTATACATGGTAAAAAAATTGCACACATTACTACTGACCCAGATACTTGTGTTCTGTGCAGATAATAGTTTGTAACATCCATGTGTGAAACATAATTTTAAAATAATGAATCAAAATTTAACTCAAAGTAATCCTGGGAGCCTCTTTAGGTTTTTTCGACGACGTTTAGCAATGCCAAATTTCCAAATAGCGTACGTATACAAAAGATTTCACTTACAAAATTCTGGCTAGAACTTTTGACATCTAAATCATTTTAAATTTTTTATACATGGAAAAACTAAAGATAGTATTCATTGCAATGTTTAGTTAAAGCTTACACAATTTATTCATTATATTTCAATTACAGTAATTTCTTCTGGGCCAAAATAGTGTTGAGCAGTGTCCCAAACTATAGCCAAGAATTTGGGAAATATTTATGAAAGTTCGGAAAAACTGGCATTGCGAAATTCTGAAGTTGTGTAGAAATGGGTACCTTTTAGAATATCTATGTGAAATTGTATACACTTACTCCGAGAACTACAATTTGTTGATGTATTGCTAATCATTGGTGCACAATTTAGTCTTACTGTGCTGTTTTGTGACAAAGGTAAATATAAAGGTATTCACATGCCAAAATTTATGCTCAAATTCGGACTCAAACTTTGATCAATTTTTGAGGTCAAATTTTGATCAAAATTTGCAAGAATTTTCTGCATTTTCGGTGAATTTGAACGTGTGGACACTGTTCAACGTTTTCTAGCATATTGCTTTAGTCATAATTTTGAGCTCAGATTTTGATGCGTTGTGATTTGCATTATTTTTATATTACAAAATAACAGTCAAATCTTGATCAAATTTTGATAAAAATTTGTCTAAATTCTTAGCTTAAAGTTTGAGTCAAAATATAAGCAAAAAGTTTGACGTGTGGTTACAGACTACAGGTCATTTTTGTAGTTTTAGTGCTGTGCTAGGAGAGTTTTAGACTTGTGGTAACTCTAAGAATTTTGCTTTCTCTAAAAGTTTGGTTTAGCCAAAGTTTTAGGCATAATCCACGATATGTGCTTATCACAAGGCCGAGATTACGCTTTGATTTAGTACACACAGGTTTAGGTATAATTTAAGTTCCAGATTAGAATAGAATTTAGTCTAGGTTGAACCTAAATGTTTAGGGTTAGCCAATATTTTAGTTTCATTTCAGCACATTCTAAGCCTTACACATTGCAGCAATGTCTTTCTTAGCATAAAACACAGCCTTAGTGGGGGCTTAGACTAAACCTTTACTCTGAATCTAACACTAAGGCCTAACCCGTTTTCGTTATTTTTAGCCCAAGGTTTAAGCTTGGCGTTAGTGGTATGTTGTAAGTTTGTAAGACATAAAAAGACTTTACGCAACTGGCTTTGTCATAAAGTTTAAATGGAATGTAACGGTTAAACTTAACTTTGAAAGCGAAGTCTGAAATTGATAAGATCGGCTTAAATATAGTCTGAGGCTTACTAATTTTTGGAAAGCCAAGCCTTATTTTGTAGCTTAGGTTTAGTCTAAAACTTTGACTTAAACCAAGAAATACCTATATGTATGGGGTTAAGCTTCGTTCGACAGTCCTAAGCAAAGACTTTAGCTAAACTTGCGAACAATACTTAGTTTTAAACAGCTTTGGTCTATGTTCATTGTATGATAGTACGTGTATCCGCATTTTCCCTTGGTTTAATGTTACCCTCGGGATTAATTCTAGGTATTATCCCAATGTTGTCAAAAGCACAGCATTAGTCCACGGTTTATCTCAATCTCAGACTTGACTAACTTTATATTTTATATTAAAAGTTTAGTATTAATACGGTCTATGTCAATACAAACACAAACTAAAAGGCACCCTGTCCGATCTGAGTTCATCTCTGTTTGACAAAAGTTTTATATAATTATTCAATTCTTGTGAGATATACATGTCTTAATACAATAACATTCTGATAAGAAATCAGACTGAAGAATGTTATTATGACATCAAGTATGACAAAGCAAACCTCAACAACGTGATGCATGGATACAATGCGATTTCGTTTGGACATCAAAATTTCCAACACATAATCCTGCATGTGTCCCTGGCTCTTTGAAACGCCAACTATACGCAGTCGGGAAGCAAACATTGCCGCATAATATCACTAAATACTTACTATATCGAGCTTTATTCGTCGGTTTCTGTGTTTCGATAATCATATCAAAATAGGCAGTGATCAGACCGTGACTTGCCGGAGCAGTCGTTACGATCATTCCACATCGACCGTGTGTTATCCGTTGGCAAAAGTGACGCATCGCGCGTCGAACGTTGGCTCCCTAAGAATCATGTAAATATTTACAAGTATATAGCACGACAAACAATTATATATATAGTTTTTATAATATTCTCTGAATAGTTTTTTATTTGCTATTATACCACCTCTGGTTATATTCTGCTTGTGTTTTATATGAAATTTAAATTTATGCTCCCTTTATCAAACGTGTTAGTAACAGTAGCAACAGGATTTAAGTATCATTTTGAGATTCTGTAATTGATTTGAACGCCAAGCTTGACTCTAGCCTTTCCCTTATGCCGAGGTGCTCAGCCGGTACGGGTGTCCGAAGTATTTTCTGTATAACTTTGTTCACAGACATCCAACCAATTATAAATGAAGGCTATCCGCAATAAGCGCAACCAAGTGCTGCGGCTATGATATACAACACTGATTTGTCAGAGTAATCGTTATCAATCTATAAACCAAACTTTAAAAGCATCCTAAATATGTAACATTTTTAAAACTTTTTACTAAGCGAGACTTACTTTGTGCCGATAGACGACTGCCTTAAGAGGGTTATTTAATTCGTGCGATGCGTCAGTTTTATTGTTTCGAATCTACATACGGCATTTTAATATCTCAGTGAGGCGCCACAAGTTGCAAAATCGTATAATTTTAACGATGCATATTGTCAAATTTTTGCATTTTTTAAAATTTAGTTGTAGTATCTAGATAGCTATACCGGCTATACACGTGTTTGGGTTGATGAATACGATGAAAGCAATTGTATTTGCATTGCATGATGCTTCAACACGTAATCGGAAGAAATATCTTAACGCTAAAACGGTAACGCTTAAATATATACATACCGTGGTAATTTAAGATGAAAAATAACGCCTGAATTATGAATTATAATTTTTCGTGAAATATGTTATTAATATTTATACATTTCAAAATTTCACTCCATTCAAGTTAATGAAAGAAAATACATGGTACTGTTTTTTGGTATATGCTAAAATAGCAGTAACGTTGCCTTTAATGGATTGATAATGTACTATGGTCTTTTTGAAACTTTGAAGACCCTATGGAAGCTTAATTTACATAACTGTGTAATAGCCTATGACCGCAGCCTAGCCGAACTTGCTTCATTTTCCCTTGCCATATGCAAAACTAGTTACTTATTAACTCTTGTCGCATGTCGTTGCGGTTTTAAAGCTATGCAATTGTGGTGTGGTTGAATTTAATTTGTACGGCATAGCGACATCCTAAGAATGATTGCTGAAAACCTTTGTTTATGCGTTAGTCGGATTAGAAACTATTTCGTTTCACAGCTAATATTCCTCTCCTCCCTCGAGACATCTAGGGTAACAAACATTGATTGGCTCGCTTAGAGTGTTTTAGACGTATTAGTAAGTATATAATTTTTATTTATAAGCCGCGCATATCATGGCTGAGCTGCCATTAGCAGCGGGATATATTTTTAATATTATGAGAACGCTAGAACTAATTAAAGATTATTAATGGAATTATTAACGAATAATTAATTAATTAAGCTATAAATTCAACGAAGCAACTCACAATAAAAATTTTCATCTCACGTTATAAAGCCCGTAACTACTTAACCATGAAACATTGTACAATGACCTAATTTCTGTCAGTTTAATCAGTTGGAATCGATGTTACGCAGAAGTATTTTAAGTCGTATTTTTATGAACAGACTTTGTTAGCTTCAATATAGCATCCTCCGCTGCTAAATGTAAAGAATTTTAGTTTTTCATTGTAGTTTGAAATGCACAAAACAAGTACATCATCATACGGTTCACTACCAAATATTTCTTGTGGAAGCAGGTTTGCTGCGAATGAATGTGAACAACGAGTATCACAAAGTTTTGTGAAAGAACACTTGTATATAATTCTAAACTGCTATATTATATGCATGTGTTATAGCCTTTATATAATTCACAAAATGGTTTTAACATTACCAAAACATATTGATACATTGATAGTTTGAGCCTAACCAAATATGGTTAAGTTGTTTTAAGAAGATCAAAATTATTGAACGTTACCTTTTGTTTGGTCTTTGCTAGACTTGTCCATACGTTGTCGAACCAAATTACGCATGGTGGATCCATTTCGAAAAACTAAGAAACAATAATCACATATACTGACGCTAAATTTAGTTGGCTCTTTACATCGCCAAGGTATGGCATGTAGCTGTAAGGTTTGCAAGGACAGTTGTATCCATTACAGTGAACTGGCCAACCGGCGAAAGCAAAAAGCTCATTATTCAAAAGACATAAAAGAACACCCGTATTCGCGCGACAGACACGCATAAGCTCAAACTAGGCAATATCGAGATAGCTTCGATGATATCTGCGTAATTTAAAGAATTTTCATCAGCGATTGGGTGGAATATACCGGCATAATTGTGATCTAGGTATAGATGTAAACGCTTCAAACATGGTTTTATGAATCGTAACATTATATATTAGCATTACCGTTAATCATTTCAATACGTTTGCTTATCGAAAAACGATATTTGTAGTTTTAAAATGAGTACCATACTTACTGTTATTTAAAGGAGCTAGCGCACGAAACGGTCACTTTAGTAGCAGGCCTAAGCAGGAAAGAGGAATCTGCTTTCTTAAAATCAACATCTACAACAACAACGACAGTGACTACTAATATTTAGTGTTGGACTCGCAACTTCTTTATTCCCAGTTGTACAATCGACCCAAACAAATGAAACTCTTGTCTACAACTGACTATCAATCTGAATTGTCAAATTCACATGGTCGATGCGACATGTTACAGCTTTTTTGTGTTTTTACTGGGTTGACAACTAATGAGTTCGTTGAAAGTCATTTTTTCACCAAGAAGTATTTTTGAGGTATGGTCAACATTAATAAGGTCGAAAATAAATCTTTGATGGAAATTTTCGCAACAAAATTATAAAGACTTCAGTGCCGATAAAATGTTTATATTTTACACTACGTTGTGTTATGCGCACTATGGTTTTAATAATAGTATGGTAACTTTAATAATAGCGTTATTAAAGTTACCATATTATTTTGCTACCAGCTATTATGAAAGAGCTGAAAGTTTTGTCGTCCATATTATTTTTTAAAATTGTGTGCTATAACAACTTGGATTCAGAATAAAAATCATTTTAATATAACACCGGTATGTCTTATACAACCATAGTCTTAATACTACATACCCTTCCTATAGTGTCAATCAATTCACGAACTGTTTCCTCGCGTCCACGCAATGTATTTGGGCTGATAATTAACAATCGAGCGCCGACTGCAGTTGCGACTGCATGTATCAGCGATGACTTGCCAGATCCATCAGGTCCGGCGATTAAAACCGAGCGCGTTAAAGGCAACTTTCGGTGAATGTTCGGATTAACTGAAATATTAATAGAGCAAACAAACAATTGTATGAATTTAGAATGTAATAAACATGATACAATTAATAGGTATACTCACTAGCGTAAGTCCGTCAAAAGTCTTGGGGGGGGTGGTTCAACTCAACTAAAATATTGAAGAACTATGAACGATTTGAACGCAAGTAGCTTTCATCCCCATCATTTTTGACTTTACTTGCTGTGTGCTGCTTTGCCGTAGTTACTATTTTGCAATTTTAACACTGCGATTAAATTGGTATAAAAATTTAAAAATCTCGCGCATTAAAAATTTCTTCGGTTCTGAATTTAGCACTGACAATATCATCCGAGTGTCGAAATTATCAGCATGTATTATTGTGGCCCGGAATCTTTAAGTGGTCCTCAAGTACTGTGGACCTCGCCGTTCAAATCTTGGGCGATGGTGTTCAGACCTCCTTCACTCCCAAGGATTTACGCCTACGTGTATATTAAAATGAGTTCAGTAATAAGTCCTGTTTATATATCTTTGATATTAAAATTTTTTTAGCACAGTACTTGTTTTCTCTCACGGATTAGGTCAATCACGAAAAACGCATTCCAGTTAAACGTGGACGCATATGGGGTCATACGGTTACAATCGGTTTAAAACGAGTCCAAACCAAATTGAGTAGCTTTGCACTAGCTTAGTTTGTCATATTTTGTGGTTGTAATCAAGTGATCGTGATTCGGTTTATTGTGACAAAATATTTGTTCCACGTTATAATATATGTTACGAATGTCTGACATAATATGCTCGTTAACTTGAACTTTAGTTTATTTTAGATACATTATATTTAGTAAAATGGGCATTAATGTAAGAGAAAATTTTTCATTGTCTTGATAGTAAAATGTCGTTTTAGTAAGATTGACCTCGCCGTCGATGTTATATATGATACACTTTATTTTAGGGATTGTTGAATGTGCCTCAGAAAATTCAATATGCTTCTGATAAATATTTGATGCTCTGAACAACTTTTCTAAATTTCATTGTTAAAGGATACTAAGTGTCATTCTAACTAAATACTGCTTTGGGCGGGATTTATCATTGCCCACAGTTTTTTTATTTAAGGGCCAATAAAGACCCAATTGAAAGCATATGACACTTTGCAGCAAGACAATGTTACCCGTGCTTGAAACGACTGCTGATTTTAGACTTACCTAGCTCATAAAGTTTTTTCGGGTAGGTAGTGCGGAAAAATACACTAACAGAACAATTTTGCGTGAAGGGGCACGTCGGAACCCTAATTTTGTTTTAAGATGTAGTTTTGAGAAAGGGATCTGTTGGACAGCTGTGATCGTTCCAGGTTACTCCCCTACCCTGGCGGTTTTCACACATATAGTCGTATACAAAACTGAAAAACAATTACATTTTAACCTCATGAAACCTACTGAAAGCGCCGCATCATCAATACCAAAAACGGGTTAACATTAGGGTAGATCAAAGTGTCATACTCTTTCCGTATGCATATTGGGAATATACATACTCATGAAAGCTAGTTAATAAGCATACGCACTCCTACCCCAATGATCGACGTCTAGCACCCAAGAAGTCGGGTATCCGTGTAGTATATGGGATTACGAGTACCCGAGTATTAGATATTTTTCCTGTTACTTAAAAATTTTTTTACACTATATTACTGGAGCACGATGATTCATTAACTTAAAGAATAGATAACCCTATATCAATGTGTTATCGTTCTAATACTTGGCTGAGTAATTCCGGAAGTACTTTCGACCTCAACAACAACAGGCAAATAGGTAGAGAAACCTCACCAGCCGCGGCCTTATTGTCAATGACAGTAAGAAGCGATATAGTTAAATCTGGACCATCAATTCATTGTACTCCGATAGAAACTCGTTATAATTTTATACTACTTTTTACAAAACTACAAAAAATTGGCTAATAATTTGATCATTTAGAGGTCTTCAAATACCAAATGCTACTAACAGATTACTGCGACCATAAATGGTAAGAGTAAAGGTGTGTGTGGAAGAGTAACCACTGAAAATGAATAAAGAGACTCGGTTTTGTCAGCTACATATTATGTTGTGAATGATCTTGTGTACTCTTGCTCAGTAAGGTTTGAATTGCAACTTACTCTCACAATTATAGATGAAATGCTATGGTTTCTTTGTCGATACTGTGTTCCTGAAACTTAGTCAGACCTGACATACTTATAAAAACATAAGATATATCCCTAAAGCCTTTGTCGGGGGTAAGTTCCGGGCAGCCAACTCAGGGTGCCCGTTCACTCTAAAGCTACATTTTGTTAACCAGATACGGTAGCATTTTCAAGGTTGCTTGTTTCAGGGACAGTAAAATGGTAATGGTTGTCATCATTTTGGGACAACTCAGGATCACGGATTTATATCATCAAGCAGGGTTTTGTTATGACAATTGAAATTATTTGCCTAACCGCTGGTAACCCGTGTACATTTGTATAATGACACATTGGACCTTTCTACTTCCAGATTTCACATGCTTAGCATGTGGCCACATAGAGTCAGTCTCAACCAGGTGTTTGACATTGAGTGGTTCTTCACTCTATTTTCCTTGGTCACCATGGTCGGCTGAAGAAAACAATTTATTTAGCTGAACCTACAAGCCTTTTATACGGGTTAGAGCATCGCAGGTGCGTATATTTGAGTAAGGCTGTAGGTTTAAGACAACTACAAAAGTGAGTATCGGGTATCCAGGTACACGGCTAGCGAATCGGCTACCTGGCCACTTTAGCTGGGTGAGGTACCGGGGTAAATAATCAAGTACCTGGGTAGCTCACCCGGGTTCGATACCCGGGTACCTGGATAGCGATCTACTGCCCGATGCCCATGCTGACTAGTTAACTAAATATGTCAAAAATTCTTTTACTACAAAATTCAAACACAAAATCTTGAGCAAAAATACGCAAAATATAGTAAAATAGTTGAAATAAATGACCAAAATACTGTTGTACTGTTGTTAGCCTGGTCTTGTTCATACGTTGCCATAATTGTCACTCCAATCTACTATGGGTAACAGGGGAGCATCACACTACCTGATAGTGGAACGTGGGCGAGGGCGCTGCTAACAACTTGGATATGCCACCTGGCGATGGCACCCTTTTTCTCAAAAAGAGAGCTGCCATTCCCTTCTTCGTTGTGCCCCTATGTCTCATAAAATAACCAATTTTTATCATTTCAAATAGCTGCTGTAAATTTGCATCTTATATGTGCGCTCGTAAACAGATGTACGTATTAAAATGAGACAGTTACAGGCTTCTAAGCAACAGTCACTCAGCTTTCACTTTGGGGAATTTCGTATACGTTATAACCACACTTCTGTCAAACACTTTAAACTAACGCAGCAGCAGGGGTTAAATTAATGGTTACTGTGACCTAGGGTTTGAACCCAACGGTTATAAATTCATTATGTTTTAGGTAAATTCATCAGGTTCTAACACGGCATCCAACCTACTGCTCTTCACTAGGACTATTCGATGGAACAACACTCGTTACGGTAGTATTTTTTGAACCTTGTCTGGTCTATAGCTTAACAAATTCCGTAATAACTTCAATATTCACACATAGAATATATAAATCCTTCAAGCGGCGATATTTCCAACAACGTTACATATCTTCAAGAATATTTGCATCGTTTTGAATTAAACTGATTTTACAAAGCAAAAGTGTTTATAGTATTGAAATGCACAACTTTGCTTTTACCACGATGTCGATTTATTTTTCAACACAACCAAACTCACCTCACGCGTTATGAATTTATGTGATGATACATATCAAAGTCACATACTCATTGGAAAGACAAGCATTTCAGTAAGTAGCGTTCGGAAATCAGAAATGCAATGAAAACTGCCGCGGTAACAGACGACACGATCAGTGATCATATTCATCAGATCAACTTGAATATGAGGGATTAGGATTTTCCGTAACACCAAGTCTTGCTCTGCAGATTCAAAAAATCTAAAAAATATTACAAATGGAATCAGAATTCCAATGAAAATTGCCATGCTAACAGACGACACGAACAGTGATCGTATTCAACAGTTTAACTTAAGCGTGAAGGATTAGGATATTACGTAGCAACAAGTCTTACTCCACATATTCAAAAAATCTGAAAAATATTACAAATGAAAACAGAAATGCAATGGAAATTGCCGCGGTAACAGACGACACGATCAGTGATCATATTCATCAGATCATCTTGAATATGACGGATTAGGATTTTCCGTAGCAGCAAGTCTTGCTCTGCAGATTCAAAAAATCTGAAAAATATTACCAATGGAATCTGAATTGCAATGAAAACTGCCATGCTAACAGACGACACAAATAGTGATAGTATTCATCAGTATAACTTAAGTATGAAGGATTAGGATCTTACGTAGCAACAAGTCTTACTCCGCATATTCAAAAAATATGAAAAATATTACAAATGAAAACAGAAATGCAATGGAAATTGCCGCGGTAACAGACGACACGATCTGTGATCATATTCATTAGATCAACTTGAATATGAGGGATTAGGATTTTCCGTAGCAGCAAGTCTTGCTCTGCAGATTCAAAAAATCGGAAAAATATTACCAATGGAATCAGAATTGCAATGAAAACTGCCATGCTAACAGACGACACGAACAGTGATCGTATTCATCAGTTTAACTTAAGCGTGAAGGATTAGGATCTTACATACCAACTAGTCTTACTCCGCAGATTCAAAAATTCTGTAAAAGTTATGACAAATAGAAAGATTGCCCGAAATATTTAAGCAAAAATTTTATGCAACTACATGTATAGTACCGACTTTAGAATATGTATGCCAGTTCCTGCATGGGGTTGAGCCTTCCCTTTTCGTTTTTGAAAAAGATCTATTATCGTATTTGCTTAGCCAGCATAGCACATTTGGCTTACATTTTATTTGCATATATGGAGTTTTTTCCCAGGTCCGCTATAGTGGACTTGATTTTGCCAGAGGGTCATCAAATGGCTGAACTTTACGGTTGTCAAAACATATGAATTCGAAAATTGTCGAAATGCTGTTTTTTAATGAATAGAGCTAAACTAATAAATTATGTTGAAACGCTGCTAATACGCTTTTTATTGACAATAACCCTTTAGTCCTTATATGGACACACTTGATAGCACGTACATTACAGAGCAACGCATTAACCGAGTGTGTCGTGCAGGCATGTGCGTTGTTGTTCCCTTGCTTTGTAATGTTCCTTTAAGGAAGCGAGCAGGAGCTTCCAAAAAGAGTAGTGTCAAGTGTACGAGACTCGCACTAAAACGATCCCGGTTTAATCCGCCGCAGCGGCAAAAATTTGTTTCAGACTGTGCGAAATACGAATTTGTTTAAGAAGAAAAGGGTTAAAATTATTAATTTTTACATTTTTTATAAAAAATAAGGCTTCCGAATATGATTTTTACAAAAAAATATTGTCGTTTTTGGATGAACTGGTGCGTCACCTGTGGGAATATAAATATTTAGAAAGATAAATTAAACCAGGCCGTCGCCGAAATGTGCGTGGTGTCAAGAAACAAGGGGCATCCGTTTACTCCCAAGCGGAACCGAAAATACCACAAATTCTAGACCGTCAACCTGTCCAATTTGGCGAAGCCAGCAATAAATAATGAGTTTATAAAATAGCAAACAATGAATGGCAAATAAAATAATACATTTACAGGAAAAATTTTGTTTAGAAAATTTCGGGTACCAACTGTTACCAAACAAAAATATTTATAACATATTTTAATGGAGATTCCTAGTCGTCTTGACAAGCTGACAGGAATGGTATCAAAATTAACGACAGTTCTTCAAATTTAACATTTTCGGGCTGCAGCAGTATACACTAAAAGTACCTTTTCTGTTATTACAGAAAATAACCAGCTAAAACTGATTCGATTGGCTCACATGTTCAAATTTCATAGCCATAACGTTACATACATAATGTTGCGACACAGCGCAATTGCCCTGTACAGTTTCATCGTCGTTTGCATAAAAAATTAAGGTAATGTAAGTAAAATTAAATTAATGTTTCCAATCCAACATTATCTAGTACATACATTTGGGGCATTTTAAGTTGCAGTGCAAAATGTACTGCATGGTCTGACATGTGCACTGAACACATTGTATTGGGCTTAGATCCCAGATCCCAATTTTACAATGTTCAAATTATCTGCTGTAAACCCTAAGCAACAGCATATATAACTTACCTTTAAGAATAAATTATATTTCCGTGTGACATGCTGTTTGGGTAACACATTTCAGGTGTTAGCAGTTTAAATTTACAGAATTTTTGATACCAGTACGATTTATATATATATATATTAAAATCTGCTCTAACGGAATTTGGCGGCGTTACGAATCGTAATAACCAACAGGGTTTCAGAGAAATGATGTAAAATTAAACTTACTCGCTCTTAAAAATCAATATCGATCAAAGGATTTTCTTGCGACATCATGATTACGTGAGACGATTTTAGATAGACTGATCACTGCAAACTGCTGTCTGAATAATAAAATCTCGACACAATATATCTAGGCACGCTAAATACCAGAAACGTATAACGCATTTACAAGAAATTTCATGGAACCACTGAAAATGTGTACACGAAGCTATTAGGCATTCCACGAAATATGACATGTCCCATGCGTTGTGTGACACACCAAAGGATTTTGAGTAAATTTTGTCATCAGGAAGACCAAAATACATCTTGAAAGCAAGTTATACAAATAGAATTATCATTTCTTACTTCAGCCGTTGTTCATCTGGCGGCATTGTAAGGCGCTGCATAATACCCAGTTTTTGCATCGGAACTGGCAGACTTCTGTCGGTGGTGTCAATTTTTACTGATGCATAAAGTTTTGAGGTTGTGCTAGGATGTTTTGATTTTCTTGGTTTGATCTGTAAAAAATCTTTTAGTATATATTTTAGGCGAATAAATCACATAAATACGCATAAAAATACCGTTTGCCAAGATGATTACACAATTCAAAGCAGCGGCGGCTCTGTTTTTGTCGTAAAGTGGAGGGGGTCGATCCTCCTCGTCCCCTCTTGCTGCGCCTGGACCATCCTATTGTTGCTGTGAAAAATTGTGTTAACTAACTCTAACTATCTACTCAAGTAAAATTAGATATTTTCTGTTCGAGAACATCAAAATCGTTTATGAACGAAATTTTTCACACTTTTGATTCAAGAAGGTGTTATGCTTGCGAACAATAACTGATAAACTGCAGAAATTTGATCATCTCTGTTGCATTGAATTTGTTCACGAACAGAGTGAAATCCTAAATTAAATTTAATAATCGACATGGAACTATCGTTGCCTGAGTGCAGATGCGTATTCCGCAATAATGGACGTGGATTCGACATTGTGTCTGAGTAAGCAGGATCGCCGGTGCGCCCTGGTTAGCTTTAGCTGATCACTAAAGTTGTCGTGGGGCGCACGTTTACACATGCCTTGTTATTCGCTAATTTTGCCAGGTTACTTAAATAACCGAGCACCAGTTACTAATATAAGGACTCGTATACGAGGCTCACAGATAAACGACGCCGGTTCCGATCCGCCGCTGCGGCAAAAGATTGCTCAGCATATTACTACATACACATTAATTCTTGAGGAAAAGTGTTAAGAAATAACACCGGGCTTATAAATATGGTAGGTGTCGATAAAGGTTAAACAGAACTTTTTTACGCACGGCTGAATTGCTATGTCCTCGACACAGTCAATAAAATACATGTAGCTTGCTTTAAACAACATCTGTATTGTTATACTGTGTCGGTACGAACTGTGGACTACTGGAAGGTATGGTGTAGACTATTTGCAGGCAACACTTCCACCAGCTGTTTCCATTACAATTTAGCCGCCGCAATAGCATAGCGAACTTAAGAAGTACTTGTTGTACAGTGCAGGGTTGATAATGTGACCCGCGGGTCACGGATCGCGTGTCAACTTTCTGAGCATTTCCGACAGATCACCCCAGGTCACGGGTCAAGTGCTTGACCCGCGTGACCCGCCATTGGACCTACCCGTGTCACATGGTCCCTCAACTACTTAAGATTACTAGTCAACGAATTCTGAAGGTTTCCTCTTTGCGTAGTGAATTTTACTAGTCAGAACATTCCTACCAGTCTGTGATGTACTCTAATTATTTCAAATTTAATTATTAATTCTGTTTCTGTTGCATACATACTGGGTTTATAAGTAAAACTTTTTATAGGCACTGTGTTAGTAGCTAAAGTATAATAATAATAGCAAACGTTTGCAATATGGATACCGCGCAGACTTTAAAGTCCAAAGTATTGAAGTCTCAGTTAACACTTTTTGACAATGAAAAAGGAAAATCTGAGTGTTGGAAGACATTTCAACTGATTTCAACATTTCAACATAAAACTATGACTAGTTCGCAACCCACGGCAAATTAGGGGAACAATTTATGGGCCTTTTTTCTGGTGGAATGTCGTGAAAAGCCTCACGATTGGCATAAGTTAAGATTAGCTAGTTACTGTAACTCGTATGCAGGAATGAAACTTTTGTTTTTGTAAAGCAAGATATGCTTTTGTAACTTGGGATTGGTTGAGCTTTGATTATTTTCTGTACAACGTATGCGCTGCAGCAATATAATCTATATCAGACGAAATATTTTGGGCTTCTGTACATATCCAGCACAGGAAACTGGTCGACAGGACATGGATTAACATTGGCACAAAAAACCTTAATGACCATGCTAAGGGTTGTAAGCAAAAAACTTCCGGGTCTGGAAGGCAGTTGGGTTTGCATGGTTTCGTGAAAAAGCAGCCAGGGCGAAACATTCTTGCAACTGACATAGAATCTATGAGGGCAGCAGAGGTACAATTTATCTGCCAAAGCGGGTCTGCTTTTAATATCTTGGAAAACGCGGCCTGTACTTTTGCCTATAAAAATGGGATAAGTTTCTTGGCGGTGCAAATGCAAGTGTGCGAATTTATTATAAAACAGGTATGTTGTACATGTTTGATTTTTCAAAACGGATAAACAAACTATTTGAACAGACTATTGAGTGCACTGAGCAACCATTGTGCTTACGGGGTTCAATGATTTATGTATATTACATTTTTGTTAAGAGTATATATAGTTTTCAAGAAACTTTTTCCCATTGTCCTGTGTTTTGATGTTTACACATGACCACCCATGAGCTGGTAATATAGATTGTGGCGGTTTGAACTCCGGGTCAACCCGGGTCACGATGTCTACGAATTTACCTCGCGGGTCACGGGTCACGGGTCAAACGGGTCATGGACTACCAGCCTGCGGGTCAGCGCGGGTCACGGGTCAAGATTATTGACCCGTTTTCAAGCCTGGTACAGTGTGCCAAGGCTTTAGGATATAACGCAAACATTACCGAGCTAATACGAACGACTGTCAATGGCATAGCTTCTCACAGATTTGCCATCTAAGGGCTAACTAAATGAAATTAGAAAAAGCGACCGTGTTTCATTTTTGGTTGATATATCACTCCTGATCTATTAAAATACTATGTCATAATAGAACAAGCACATAAAATAGTACAATAGCATGACGCTATGACATACGTCAGTCATAATTGTTCTGAATGTCAGTGCGCAGTGCTATGATTCAGATTCTTGGGAATTTGTTATTGCGTAATAATTGATATTCAGTTCTTCATATTTCTAACGCCGCACTGTTGTTTTTACTCGCATTGTTGCATTCGTTTGAACTAGTCACAGCCGGACGTGTAAGTTTTTGAACGAAAGTTGACTATTTTACAACTATTTCTTGTAACAGGTTTTATAAATATAAAATTTTATGCTAGAAAATGTGAAATGAATATGCCACAAATTAGTGGATTAAGGCATTTCGCTGCAGGATTGCACACCATACTCGTTCAAACTCTCGCAACCGCATTCGTTTGGCTTTGTTATAACAGGGCGAATAAATTTATCAATCTACGATATGATCTGTTACAACTATTACTTTCCATACCTTAATGCGAGTGACAGCATCGTCATCGCCACCAAACGGATCTGTAAACGTTTCGTCGTCAGATGATTCCATTCCATGATCTTGCTTAATTTTCTTCCATGTTTTTCGACAACGCGACTTCATTTCTTGAGCACAAAAATTATGTTCTTGTAAAGCTAAAGTAAATTGGTAATCGAATTAGTTTAATCAGATGCAGCACAAGCTTCCTGCCATTCTATAGGTAAGTTTGTTCCATTTCAGACAGATTTATGTATACAGACGTGCCAGGAGCTAATTGAAGCTTCAAATGAATTTATTGTGATAACATGTCCAAAATACTGACTTCTATTCC
Source organism: Trileptium ribeirensis (assembly GCA_030248225.1). NCBI lineage: Eukaryota > Metazoa > Nematoda > Enoplea > Enoplida > Thoracostomopsidae > Trileptium > Trileptium ribeirensis. The sequence continues at coordinate 63,401 of JASANE010015297.1, forward strand.
AGCATAAGTTTTTAAGCTATTTTTGTTTTGTCCAGCTTTTGCACTGAAATGAGCAAAGCAAGTTTCTAAGTGATGACGAATGCCTCAACACAGTATTCATGCTCAAATGAGTATTTCTCTTCAGAAAATAAATAAAAAAATTATGATAAAATTTATCAAGCAAAACGTTTATAATGTTGGAAACAACTGCGACCTTTTAAGAAAATGTTTATAATCACGTTTGGTAAGTTGCAAATAATGTGACATCTATAATTACAAGCTCACAGGTGGTAAGCGGTTAGCCCTCCTTGATGGTACGAGCCCCTTCTCTTCCGCCGACAGGTTCTGCCTCCCCATTGGGGACCCGAAGATGACCAGGCTACCCCCCCCCCTGGGATTTGAGACATCGGTGCATGTATGCGTTTTGCCGTACTGCATTCATATCGTAATTGGACTTACTCTAACACAACGCGTTACCGTACTGTATTTATATCGTAGATAGAGGTCAGTCTAACGCATGATATTATCGTGCTCCTCACGATTCCTTTGGTTCTTTACTTTCAATATTCAACGTGCTGTGCATTCCAAATGATTCTTGTCATGCAAATTTTTAGAAAGGCAGAGCAATAATTGATATTTGTTCCAGAAATTACAGCTTCTAACCTTAAGATAATCAGACTTTTAAAAAGCATATTTAAAAAACAAAGCGTTGGAAAAAGTTCAGATTTTTGAAATTGGAGCAACACAGTACACAGTTCACTTATGACCTTAGGGATCGCTGTAGTTTTCCGGCACAATACACAAAATGGGAAAACATACAAAAATACATAATAAAAAATGCTACACAGGGATGTCATGACGTACTTTCAACACTTTGAGGCAGTGTGAGCACACATATTCCAATCCTAACCCTGATTTTTTAATACTAAAATGAATGACTCTTGTTTTCAGGGTCACAATAAATTACGTGCGCTTCGCGCAAGTTTGTGTCTATGTGGCACATTGTCTCATTCCGATATTAAAGAGAACTTAATAGTCAGCTGGGAACCAGCTTCAAGGAAAATATTAAAGCAGTGTGTGAACGTGCAAAACGAGTATTGTAAATTTTCCCGTCAAAAAATCGCTCAACCGTAAGTTATAGATAAAAAGTCACCAATAAGTACATTCAATAACTAACCTCTAACTTGTTCTAGGATTTGTTCTAGACCTGATACAAATTTGGATTTTGGAATGTCGACTTTGTCGTCGTCTCTCTGGAAAAATATAATGTTCTCTGATTTTGATAATAATGACGCGTTGTGTAACGGTGTTTTCAATGGCGTTCGATCCGATCGACCGTTCCGATACGATCCCGTTTGATTTGTTAGTTTATGGTCTACATCGCATCCGATCCGAATTATATCTTATCCGAATTCGATCCGAACGAGCTAGCACAATTTTACGCTTATTTTAAGCTTCGGATACGAATCAGATGATATAGTGTAAAATTTACAGGTGTATACGCACGGATATGGCACGTATAGAGTTTAGCCGTATCGAATAGAGGTAGAAGGGTTACCCACCTCTGACGCTACGACACCCCCCCCGATGGCTCGGCTACACCCTGACAGTTTACCATACCGCAACCTGGAGGCGCTCTAGGCGCCGAACCCATAGGTGATTTTTGCGGCGCCGAAGGTGTCCTGGTGTGGCTAAGAAGTGATCTACCTTGGAGGTCCGCCCCTCCTTTCCGGCGAGCTATATCCGGCACTGGCGGCGGTATTTTCATATAAATGATACGATTCTGTAATATATATTATATTTTACAATGTCATTTTTCTAAAAGTACAATAATTTGTGTACATGTCAGCAGCGTATATTTATAACAAGCTTCGCTTGTTGAGAATTGTAAACCTGTTGAGAATTCTGCGTATTGTGGTTTGAGCAATGTGTTTCTTTAGAGAAACTATTGTGTGTTTAGGGTTTTTGTACAAATAAAAATACGTTTGAATGTGTCAAAATAAATAAATCTTTAGCAAAACATTTTCGAGCATTAACATTCACATGATAAAGCAGAAGACATAACGCATCGTTCCGTGACGTTGCACGGGCTTTTTTGCTGCTTGCTGTTATAAATGTATATGTAATAATATTCAGGTAATTGAAACAATTGCAAAACGGAAAGATACAGAGGAATAATTTAGCAAAACTGAGAAACATTAGGAGGTACTAAAGATTTCATTCACTTATTCCCGCTCTACTCTCTGCCCCTTCACCGGCGCTCCTACTCCTTGCCCTGCTCCGGGACCATGTACCCTCCCACAGCCGAGGGACATTGGAAATCTATGATATATGTAAGTGGGAAAATAGGAACAAATTTAGATTCTAAGCAAGCTTAATTTCATATGCCAACTGGAATACTTAGTTATTTTCGTTTAACAAACAAACTGTGTTATCGGAAATTTTTGCTATTATACAGTAAAAATTACTGAAGACCAAAGAGCTATCTGGACACTATAGATTAAAAAGTGACAAACCTGCACTAAATAATATTCACATATCTTAAATTTTAAACAGTCATTCAAAAAATATTCTGAGTTTTATCCAGCGGAAATACACGTGAAAATTATTCAGGCGAGCCCATACATATTCGAGAATGAAACGTCTCTAAGTGTTCTTATGGCATCGTATAACAGGTAGCTTCACTTTTCGTTAGTCCCAAAATGTGGTATCATCCATGCACCAACTAGATCTCATTGAACGCACAACAATCGATTACTCAATTACTGTACCAAGTCTGGTTCTGATTTCTAGGTTAAAATTCAATGATAAAAACCTTAAATGTACAAACAAAATTTTTGGCGTCTCCGTTTTTCATATTATGCAATTTTAGGAATATATGGCATTTAACAATTTTAGGAATATATATTGGAAAATGGTGGCAGTATTAAGACTATGCTAAAATGCTATCACACTACTTTACCTCGGCTACTATTTTTCGGTTTCGTATTGATAGTCGGAATTGAATCATTTGCTTCTTTTGTATGCGGCGTCCTGGTGATTGTGGCCTGGTTTCCTTCTTCCGTTTCTGAAAAAACGCTACATCGATTTTTACACTCAAAATACATTAAATGAATTTCTGTGTGTGCATTCGTAGAACAACAAATATATTAGTCATACATGGACGAGGGCCGAGGTCCCTGCAGGATAGCGCGTGCTTCGGCGAAGGGGACCGTTGCCGGGGAGGGGACCAGGCGGTCAGCGGGCAGTGGTCGGAGGGGGAGCTCGCCGTGGTTGATAAATTTTTGAATTTGAAATCAGGGGATCGGCAAAGCCACGAGTCGAGATTCTGAGCCAAAAGAAGTCTTCGCTAAAATATTGAAAGTGTACAGCTTGCATATAGTAAAAGTCATATAGTCAACAGAAAACAGACGTAACGCGGGACAACCTTAAATTAGTGTTAGCCAAAGCTCTTTAAGCTTTTCATCGAAAACCACTGAAAGTTGCAAATTTTTAATTTTCGAAGCTCTTCGGTTGACCAGGGGCGCCCCCGATTTCATGTCCCTGTCCCCCAGTTGCGAACAAAGAATATACAAAAATATATGATTTTTTCGTAAAAAATTTTTTAAATAAAATTTTTATTTTATTTTTCTGTTTTTTGGTTTTCTTTTTTATACTTTAAAATAATACTTTTTCTTTACCATGATAAGGGGCCACTTAGGCCCACCGGTTGACAATGCCTTGACAAAATTACCAGCAAATGGAGAGTCCAATTTATGAATGGATAACCATTTCCAGGAAGTTGTTGAAATGATGAAAGGAATGTTGGTAAACTTTTCGGCAAAAGTCAGTACGTTTAGGCCAACACATCGTTTGCTAAATAGCTAGCTACTGGTTCACTGTGCGACAAAACAGGGCGTGCACTGAAGTTGGGAATGTGCTGAGCCAGGCCATCTATTGTCCTTAAATGCAAAATGTATTCTCTACGAGAAAGTAGAGAAATTTTTGTTTGTGTTGATTTATTTTTTAATACCTGGGTGCCGCGGTATTCGCCTTTCTCCCAAATACAAAAATATCGCGTATGCATATGGGCAATAGCTGAAAAAAGCTTTTTGAAAATAAATCGTGATATCTAGAATGTACTTACGATATATTCGTTGAGCGAGCGACTTCGTTGATGGACAGGCGGGCATGAAAACGGCGGGGCTCGTTGAATCGAGCGAGCTGTAGCACGGGCGGCTCCAATATCGTGAGGTGAATTTGGGAACGAATTTGGAAGTGCTGGTCCGCCGTTTGGAATGTTTAGATCAGGCGTTCGAGAGGCCACATTTGTACTCGGCGGAGACCGTTGTCTGAAATAAAAGTGCAGTAGAATTTGATAAATGGATATTGTATTATACTATTAAAATTAAGTACGTAAATTTAAAAATATCCTTAATTATTCTATCAATAATTCCAATCCAAGCTATAATGACGATTTCTGTATTAAATTTTGCATTTGTGTGAAAATATATATAAATTTTATTAGATATATTTTCGAAACTAAGACTTTAAACAAATAATTATATATAACATGATAAAACAATTATAGATTTTACTGATATCACCTGAAACTGCGGTCCCTCCGGAAAACATAAGCCAATTTGGATCAAAATTTCACTGGGCACAAAACTTTACGTCGAACACTTACATTCTAAATGCTATGAGCACAACTAATTATACTAAGTAACAAAAGAATCAAACACCAAATTTTCGATATGGAATAAGATTATTTCAGTTAGCTTTATTCAAAGTCATACCAACCATTATATGCAAAATTATTATATAAAAATAGATATGATCCCTGTATTTCTTGAACTGAGATACCATATTGTCCTACAAATTTCTGTGTTGTATGATACGTATCGCTTGGAAAACATTTTTAGGTTACGAGCAATAATAGAGTAAATAATAAACACCGAGAAATTCATACATGCTCATACGAGGAGTAAAGGGGCTACCTTTCCCATGAGGCTCTGTCTGGAGATATTAAACAAAATCATTTATCATAAAAATAATAACAGTTAGCTGGTGTTTGGAAGGTTCTCGTTGCATATTTATTGGAATTCTTATATTCCGAAATCGCTCTGCGAACGCGGTAAAATATTTTTGACACGGTGCATCTAAAGCTACAGCTCTGTGGGTACTATTATGCGCACATATCTCTGCCTGTTCGGGAGTAGAGGACGCATAAATCCTTGTTTCAGTCTTAATAGACCAACACTAAATTCATTTTTACGGCATCTAGTGCGATTCCTGGTGCACCTATTTTTTTAAATTTTTTACGCTGTTTGTGAGCAAAAGTTGCTTGTTTTTTACCACTCCAAGAGTATCACTTACAGGAAATCAGCTCATTCGAGCACGAAGCGGGAATTTAAACCCAAATGTTCATAAAATTCGCTGTTGCAAGTACATCTGCTGGGATATTGTCCAATCTGAATTTCAGAATAGTTTGGTAAAGTACACAATATCAGGAATCTAAATCCTGGTTCCCTATTTTCACGACGAACCAGTGTCCTTGTCGCGCACAACAAAAGTCATGTCAATAAGTTTACAGCGGTGACCTGGGAATTGTTTGCAGATGATGTATGAGACATTTTATGGCATAACCTCTTTTCAGGATTGAACTAGGGGTCTAAAAGAAATGTATATTTCCGTGATCGTGGTTTTTAGACACTCCATGTGATATCAAAGATGCACCAACTGATTTACTGACGTCCTTCTGTAAGATATCTCACAGGCTAAAGGCATTGTGGTCTAAATACATTATATTTAAGATCATGAATGCCCGCTGCAGTGGATCTAAAAGAAATGTATATTTTGTCATCGTGATTTTAGACATTCCATGCAATATCAAAAGATACATCAACCGATTTGTTGACGTTTTTCCTCTAAGATATCTCAAAGATTAAAAGAGCTAGGGTCTAAAGACAACAATTTAAGACCATGATTGGCCGCTGCGATGTATATAAAAGATGTATGTTTCCGTCATCGTGGTTTTTAAATTCCACGTAATATCGAAAAAATATATATCATCCGTTTTATTGACGTTCTTCTATAACATATCTCACAGGCTAAAAAAGCTAGTGTCTAAAGACATATTTAAGATCGTGATAGGTCGCTGCGGTCAATATTTTACGGGCAAGTTTGGCTGATACTGAAAGATGGACCCGCTGTTTATTAGCATACTTTTGAATAAAAGCTCATGGTAAAACAATTTTGTGCAGCTGAAAGAGTCAACAAATGACAAATAGCAAAGCGTATATTGCTATCCGCGTACACTTTCTGTTCCACTGTTCTAGAATATTATTACCTTCATATTATCTGACTCTTACTATTTTATCAGCAGTCATTCAGTCGGAGGTTATAGCCAAAAGTTCTTTGAAAAACGCATGCTGCAACCCTGTAGACAGTTAAGTTTTGTTGCCAAGTGAAGCAAAACAATAAGTTCTAAAACAGTTAAACTAGATAATCGTAGTTGGCCTATGGAAACACCACAACTCATATCAGTTTTACTTTTTACGAATTACGAACAATTAAAAAATATGAAACTAAAGTAATCTCAACAAGAACGTAGTACATTAGTTATGTTTGTCCTACAGTTGGTCTATGGAAACACCACAACTCATACCAGTTTTACTTTTTACGAATTACGAACAATTAAAAAATATGAAACTTAAGTAATCTCAACCAGAACGTAGTACATTAGTTATGTTTGTCCTACAGTTGGTCTATGGAAACACCACAACTCATACCAGTTTTACTTTTTATGAATTACGAACAATTAAAAAATATGAAACTTAAGTAATCTCAACAAGAACATTAGTACATTAGTTATGTTTGTCCTACAGTTGGTCTATGGAAACACCACAACTCTTACCAGTTTTACTTTTTACGAATTACGAACAATTAAAAAATATGAAACTAAAGTAATCTCAACAAGAACGTAGTACATTAGTTATGTTTGTCCTACAGTTGGTCTATGGAAACACAACAACTCATACCAGTTTTACTTTTTACGAATTACGAACAATTAAAAAATATGAAACTAAAGTAATCTCAACAAGAACGTAGTACATTAGTTATGTTTGTCCTACAGTTGGTCTATGGAAACACCACAACTCATACCAGTTTTACTTTTTATGAATTACGAACAATTAAAAAATATGAAACTTAAGTAATCTCAACCAGAACGTAGTACAATTAGTTGTGTTTGTCCTACAGGAGGCTAAAAATTTTAGGTACTGCAACACTGAGTCGAGTTTGAATTTTACTATATTTCATTGGAAATCATGAAATTATTAAAATTCATTTATTAAAAACATCTACGTTTAGATTACCACTAATTGCCGGTGTTAGCTTCGACACGGCTCCGGCTCTAGTTTAACTAGCTGTCCGTGGAACTTGTGGAACTGTGGTGCCTTAATCCGGAATATATTTATGTACAAAGTAAGCACTATCCCACCACCTCAAGGCATCACAGATCTATTTTACGTATATATACATGTGTCGTCAAATATTTTTGAAACTAACACAATACTCACATCCCTGGAGATACATCCCATAGGCGTTTTTTGCTCTAAATAATTCATTTGCTTTGTCTGATAGGTCAAATATAACTATTTAAAACAGCATATTGTGGGACAAAATGTACTCACGGTATCTCTCTCTTTATCAGTTGGCGCGAGCACGCGCTGTTGTGGTCCTCCAATGTCAGGCCATCTTTCTCGATCCATGGCTGGTCGTGATGCCTCCGCCAGACTCATCCCCGTCAATCTCACAGTATAGTAAGCGCCAAATATGGTTCAAAATGCAGTTTCTTATAAGAGTTAAATATAACCATCACTTTTATGGAAGGGTGTTTGCCTATTCCGGAAACTCCAAAAATCCACTATTAAAATATGCTTCCACATTTGGCATTATGTATTGAAATATCTAAAGTATTTTATGCAACTTATACGAATTAACATGAGGGGTTCTCAAACTTTAACATAGTTTTTGCAAAAAATACTGCTGAAATTAAACTGAATGTCTACTTTCGTGGAAAAATTTGCGTTGTGGAAAAAACTAGAGTTAGTTCCGCTCTAATGCTTTCGGAAAAAAGTCACGAGTTGTTAGATGTCACGAAAAATAGTGAAAAATTAGCTTTTTATTGCGTTTTGCACTTCGCAAAATATGTATACTACAATACTAATATATGAAAACCCAAAGTAAGCGCGCCCTTATAAATTACATTAATTTAGCAAAAACGTACGCTTGACTGTATTGATCGCTCATGACGTATTCTTCATTATTTACATATAGCTTCGGTGTTAGCTGTCGCTCGATTTTTCGATGGCTTGCCAAAGTTTGTTGCTCGATTGGCGGAGGTGGTGGCGGTCCTAAGGCGCTCGGCGAAGGCGACAAGTAGCTACGACTGCCGGTTCCAGCTGCCACGTGGTTCGTACTGGCACTGTTAGCATGACTCATGGCGTTAGACGTTTCTGCCGGTGAAGCATTTATCGCGCTCAGATATTGATTTCCGAGTGCAGAAAAGGCAGTTATGTTTTTAGGCATCGGTTTTCCGCTCTGTAGCTTTGTAGGTGGTTTTTGTTCACCACAAGTTCGTAGCTCGTAATTATCACCATCTTTATCACCACGATTATAGTCATCATTATCTTCGGATGAAATGTCTCCAACCGTTGTTCCGATATCTCTTGGTTGGCGCCTGCTACGTCTTCGTCTACGCCTTGACGATTCTAAGGAGCCACTTTTGCCGTTACGACTGGACCGACGTCGCCGATTTTTCAATACGGTTGAATAAACGTTGGCACTAGCTGCTTCACCAGCCTGCTTTGCACCAAAATACCCTATTGCTAAGTCTATATCACTCGGAATTGGCGGAAGTCCACTCAGATTGTCGGTTCCAACAGCTGTTGTTCCAGCGGCATTTTTACTTCGCCGATTCACCTGTGATGTGATTTGGTAGATAAAAATTATGCAATAAATGTCTAAAATAAATATGTATCTGACTACGATAATAAAAGCGACAGCAATGTTACGGATGCTTTTGGAAATTTTTAAAAAATTGAGCAATGTTTTGTTGCTAAAATGTAATCTGCGATGTTATAATTAATTAGCTTATCGATTAATCTGATATTTCGGAAAATTTTACGTGGTACCCGTTACTGTATAAACATAAAATATAAAATTATACGTATATAATAACATAGGAGTCGTATGGGTGGTTATTCTTCGCGCTATCCTCTTCCCGCGCAACTTTATCGGCAAAATTACAAATAAATATAAGGAAAAGCGGAGCTAAAGAGAAGAATTACGAGGAACAATTGGCGAGACGGTAGAATTTGTGGTCACCCACTCATTGATTACTCCCCCCTTCCCCGCCAAACCCCCTTCGTTACTGGGACCATCCATTCCACGAAGCGGACGGACCTTCGACACCTATTATATATATGTAAGTACAAAACCTAGAATCAATTCGAGTTGTCAGAGCAATTTTATCGTCAATCAGTTCTACAGCGAAAATGTCTTTTATTTCGGGTTATACCAGGCAGAACTTTCAATCCATTTTCCAAAACTTTTGGAAATAAATTAATTTCTGCAACCCATAACCTGATTAAAACCTACTCATACTCAAGGGCGCAAATCCAGAAACTAAGTGGGAGGATACAGCCAATTGTTTGAAAATTGAAAAGCCCGTTCTTATCATTTACTCGGGCGAATTTATCGGAAATTTTATCAAGACCAAGCCTATTGGGATTAAACATGAACTAAAATATGGTACATACATATTGGGCATCTACAACGAGCATAGCTACAGATTTTGGTGAAAGCCGTGAAAATGGCCATACAGTTTTCCAAAGTCATACGAAATTTATTTCCACAATTCTTCAAAAAAGTGGGGAGATAATCCCCCACTAAAAAAGTGGGGGGGGGGCGGATAAATCCCCCACCCCCCCTATATTTGCGCTTATACTCTGACTTTACCTGATTTACATGACCTTGCTATTTCAGGGTGCCTCCATGTTGATGAATACTCGCAACTACTACATACCTACTAGCACAATTAATTTTGGCATAATTAAAATAGTTGGGATTGTTATGGCAATATGAACAATATAGAACTCATAATATGTAAATGAAGTTAAACATTTAAAGATATGGATCTAATGTCAAGCATACAATGTATTCATCGCCGGTGTCCGGTGTATACACATGCATGTAGTATGGCAAGATTTCGATGAAGGCATTAACAGAGAACAGTAATAATATAGTAATAACACATATAATAATAGCATTAATAGTAACAAGACTTCATAATAAATAGACGAGACAAGTGGACAATCGCTCATACTCATGTATATATTTCCTTATGCGATGATGTGGTCATTTTTCCATTTACTTCCAACGGATTCCCAGGGGTGGGGGGGGGTACCCACCCAAGGTTGTTCGGGAGAGGGTGTATCGGTGGCTTCGAGTCCTGCTCGAATCTGATTAGTTATTGCGGACCTGTTTGCTGCTATCTCCCGCCCCCACTAAGAGATCCAGCACTGGGGCATAAGGGGTGTACCCTCATCAGAGTATTGACTTATCATACAAACGTGAAAGATGTGGGATCAAATGAAAAATATGGACTTAAATAGTCGAAAAATTTTGTAAAACCACCACACCCCGTGTCAGAAATTTCTGGATATGGCACTGCCTCCTTATGGAACCTTTTGGGGAAGGGGTAGCTGATGCAACCCCAAAGAACCTCACGGATGTCCCCTGGAATCCTTGCTGGGTTAGGTCGAAAACGACCCCATTATCGCATAAGCGAATGTACGTGAGTATGACCTAGTGTGATACCCATCTACAAAATTGTCTTAACTCTTGATAGTAACACTAGTATTAATAGTAATAAAATAGGAATAATTGTTATCAGTAGATGAAAAACCCCGGTTTTACCCCCCCCCCCGCCGGCGTGGGCCGGCGGTTGCTGAGTCATCAGCGGTTAATGTTGGTTACATATATGTTGAGGTTGTGATCAGACTATATATCATTAGTATGCATACGTATGGTGGCTAAAAACGTAGCGGTGGGGGTTTTGCCCCCCACACAAGTGGGGTGGGTGGGGTGGACATATGATGCTTCCCTACAAAACTATGTATATCTATATATAAAGTGATATATTGTGTTTATTAAATATGCATAATTATAAACACTATAAAATAAATATTTAGGTTCAACAGTTTAAGTCATAGTAGTCACAATCATAACCACATATTGTGCTCATTAAAAATGTATATATTTATAACGAAACACAAAAATTTGAAGTCTGTTAGAGAAAGGACGATGATTGCATTGATGATATCATATTTAGAAACATGATAGATAGTATTATATGTATTACAGGTATATATACATTATTATTAGCCATGCAATATATAATATTTACCCAATGACAGTATTATTAAGGTCTATGATGTGGTTTTTGGGTATCACTAAATATAATCCTAAGACATTGGAACTCGTTGTTCCTGGTGCAATTATATTATCATAGTGGTGGACTCACTTTAGTTTTTATCTGATAACTAATCATTTAGGTGTGTGTATGCGAATGTATACAAAGTTGGTTTAGTTTAGTCACTAAGGTTTTCCATAGTCAGTAGGTTTTCCACAGAGTTATATATAACTTCTGATCGGATTTCGATATCACGGTTGCGGTCCGGGTCTCAACATGTTGGTGGTGTGTTTGCTTAGGCAATAAACCTCAAAATAAAATAATATATAACCACCGCACCAGACATACATAATATGTATACACTTACATTATATATTATACAATATTTTATACACATACATTCAGGTCTTTCAGCACTCTTTGAATCTCCTGATATATTAATCATAGTTGTTCTATGTTGTGCTTATTCAATACATCTCACATCACTTTGGGTTTCAAGTCTACCACAATTTAATATTTTGAATTTGGCAGTATCGTACATGAAATTCAAGTGTCTACTTAACTGTATAATAGCTCTTTACATTGTTGCATAAGAAAGGTGTGGTATAAGTCGTAACAAACAGTGATCAAACATCTAATAAATGACTATATACATTGATTAGTATGATCAATATCGGCAACAACAAGTGTTCTGGAATGTTCAGTGAAGTTCTTTTACTTAAATGAAGTGAAATTATATAGCGAATAATTTATAAGTTATATTTTAATAACTTTTCAACCAATAATCATAAAGTAATAAAAATTAATACTTATAGGTTTTCCACCATGCTGATTTCATTTTTGCTGCTTAAATTAAGCTAAG